>APFE030854700.1:0-14795 GCA_000404065.3 Pinus taeda | reverse complement strand
CCCCCCGTCCCTCTGGTCATCCTAGGTGCTTTATTTGTCTGTGTTGGTTTAGTATTTTCGAGTATATATTTCGTTGGCATCATTGTGTTATTCTCTTTTCATTGGTTTCCTCCAGTATCTAGTGATGCCTTTTTTCATTTTAGGTATTAATCTAATTTATTTTTAGGTGGATTTTGTCTCTGATATAGGTCCTTTTCCGGTTTTAGTAGTTTATTATTTAATTCATTAGGTTAGTATGATTAGTATATCTAAATTATGATGTATTATTGGATCTAATCTTATTTTATTTGAAAACTAAGTGGCATAATGATAGCTTATATAGATATATAGTATATCTTGAAATAAATTAAAATTTTAATAATTTTTAGATAAAACATATATAATAATAACTTAAGAAGAATATATAATTACTTATATAACTTAAATTATTCATTCTAAAGAAGTATTTCAAGCAATAATAATTTAAAAGTAATTTTTAAATAACCATTAATATTATGTTATTTAAACAAATAAAATACTTTTGATAATATTCGCTCATTTATTTTTATTCCTAATATCTCTTATCTCTAGAAATATAATATTATTATCTTAGTATTATAAAAATAATAATATGACTAGATTTAATAATATACATAACTTAAATTATTTTTTCAAAAATATTAATTCAATAGAAAAAATTTTAAATAACCATTAATTTATTTAAACAAATAAATTTTCTTTTAATAATATCCGCTCATGTATTAATCATACCTAATTAAAATATTATATTATTAACTTAATATTATAAAAATAATAATTAGATTAAATTTATTAATATAATTATGACCTAGGTCCTAGAGTCAAATATAGCTGTTATGTAGCCGTTGGAGTCTCTGGTCAGTCTATTTAACTTGCGAGGCTAGATCTGTTTCTTCAACTTGTCCTCACGATGAACCGCAATGGTTGGTTCGAAACGCGTCGACAATGATCTTTTTATGTGATTTACGCAGAAGCTCTTTTTACAATTAGTTCTAAGCCACTATAGATGGAAAAATCAATTCCAAAATTTTCTATATCAGACCAAATACAGTATAATAGTGTAGTCACCTCTAAGGCTATCCATTCCAGATTTTCAAAGACAAACAAAACTAGAACTCGAGGAGTCATCGCAACACACCCAGTTCCGGTCTGAGATATTCATGCGCAGAGCAACCGTGAAAAACATTGTAGAATAACAAGGGTAAAGCAAACAAAGTAAAGCGGAAGTAAGGATGCATGTTGGCAAACACAATTTCTTTCATAAAACCCTCACCGATGTTTTGACCAATGTCTAATACGGACCATGACAATTATCCTATCAAACCAAAGCACCATTAAATAGAGTACCGAGAAAACACCCGCTATAGCAACCCTCAGGTAGGTAAAAATGGAGACTTACGAGCTAATTTTATGATGGTGGAGTCGAGAAAGAAACCAGAATGCCTTTGAGGGATTGCTGAGTGACTCAGACATATTCTGAGCCGACCCGAAACCAAAACAAACAGTAACTGAGATTGAAAGCATAACCATAAGATATCAGGAAACAAAATCAAATACTCTTGAAATTTGTCTCCTCACCTCAAATTAGTTGTGCTCATAAGGAAAACTGAACAAATATGGCCATGGCATACTTCAAGCCCACAATAAAAATGAGTTAATGGTAACTGAGTGTGCAGAGTCAAGCTCTCCCAAATGAAAATGGTAGCAGCGGAAGACGAGTTGCAGGGATTTGAAATGAGACACTTCACCGAAGGGAATAACAAAGAGGGATTCTAGGACGAGATCAATTGTCGGATCTTAGAGCTATCTCTTTCACCATAGATGTTTTGGGAGAAACAAGGGGGAAGAACAACTGCAGGATAGCTAGAATCTTCTCTTGCCACTAATCCATGCTAGATTTAATATCAATTAAAATGTAAATCCATAACATTGTACCACTCCCTCTAGTGTAATAAAAATAAAAGTACAGTGGAGATAACTCTAACAACATAACTTAAAATAAGCCATATGTAATCAAGCACAAACCTTGACTTTTAAATACAGAACAATAATTTCATTAATGACCATTTTAATCAACTATTTCATATTACAGTAATTGGGTTTACTGTTTTATTATATATTTTTTAGATTTATTAAGTTTTCTATAAATTGTCTTGGTAGTGTGACATATAGTCATGAATCATTATGTTTAAAAATAATACTTGGGATTAACATTTTAAAAATAGTGATAACTAAATAAATTATTGTGGTCCATAAATAAAATATTTAATTTCAAGCTTACATTTAAATCAAATTTAAATAAAGATAGGGTAATTGAAAGTTCAAATAAAAATTAAATGTTTACTTTCGAGTACCAAACATGTAATTACTCCAAAACTTAATAAGAAGTTGAGAAATGACATGTAAACAAATTCACACACCATTGTGGGTAATCTAGACTCTCTTCCTACAAAGAGAACAATTGAAGCTTAAATTATGAGAAAAATATAATATTATTCATATTTCATGATGTATAATTGATTCATGTCTAGGTGACATGTAATATTTAAGATAAAAATACATTAATAACATAAAATTATTCTAATGAAAATGAATAAAACAGTTCATAATCTCTCAAATAACATAATTTTATATTTCAAATATAATTGTTATTAATATTTTGATGAATCCAAGTATAACTCTAATTTATTATAAGGTGATATAATTACATTATATTATATTTCTCAGTAGACATAGAAGAGAAAATAACATACACCTATCTAGATAATTAAAAATATTACCAATGTGTGTATATATAATTAAAAATACTACTATACTATAATATTATATTATAAACCATATTCACTAACAAACACACCTACTGATGTTACAAAAAAATAATCCAATAATTTGTTACTGATGTTAAAATACTCTGATGTGTGTGCAGGGGTGGTAGCACCGCTCAAGAAGGCTCGGAGCTTGCGGAAGTGTGAAGATTACTATGACTGTTAAATATTGTATTTATGTTTTTTATGTTTAAAGCCAGACTCATGTTTGCTTGCGAGCTAGTGAGACGTTCAATAAGGCTTTAATTATGACATAACTGGGCAACTTTAATGTTTGATTGTGTGTTTATAATAAGGCCAGATGTATTTTATTGACTGGTTTATTAATATTTATCAGTGGTTTATTAGGGGTGTGAATTCCGAATAATTTTTTTTGTGATTAAATTTAGGAGTGTTTAGTAGGAAGAATGTTAACATTAAAGAAATAGTATAATTAGGAATAACTAAGAGATATATAATTTATAAAAAATGTTATTTTTTATTTGTAATTTTTTGATAATAAAATAATTTTTATATGTTTTATATATTTGTTATATTATTTTGTTATATAATATTAATATATATATGTGTGTATGTTAGGTATTGAAATATTTTAATTTTACTTTTTTTTATTGCCATCTATCAATACTATATTAAAAACTAAATATAACTCTACACCATATTAAGAATTAGAAAGTATGGTGTTTTCTTTAGTTATCGTTTTCTATTTAGATTTAGGGGTGTTTAGTGGGAAGAATGTCAATCCACATTAAAAAAAGGGTATAAATTCTCAATGAAAAAGAAATATATATAACTCATAATTTCTAAAATGTTATTTTTGATTTGCAACTATTTGATATTAAAATATTTCCTATATGTTTTATTCTTGTTATATGTTTCTTATATTATAATAATATAATATATATATAATATATTATTATTAATATATATATATATTATATAATATATAATATATATAATGTGTTAGATAATGAAATATTTCACTCAATATTTTTATTTGAATACTATATTAAGAATTGAATATGAACCTACAATGTATTAAGAATTAGAAAGTGATATGGTGTTCCCTCTATATAGATATATAATTAATTAATGTTCATTGATTTGTTAATTTTTTCCACATTTATTTTTACTCACATATCTGTTAAATGTTTCCATATACATTTTTTTTTATAATACAACATGGCAACTTTTATGACAAGTTTATTAAATATTTTTATTTTTATTTGTATTTTCTCCAAATATGTCACATACCTAGGTTTGGCAATTTTTGTTCGAATACATGTTCATGTATGGCCTTTCTCTATTTTGTTTAATATATCTAACATTACTATCTCATGAGCCTTATGGCTTATATGCTTCTAATTTATTTTTATATGACATTTGTTTTTATCTACAACCTCACTCGGGATTATCCGAGTGAAGTTGAATCGATTGAGGTCTAATTAGTTATTCTCACCTCTAACATACATAAGATAAATCCTAAGGTATATATATATTCTCCTACATTGAGACCAGGTAAATTATAGTCTCACATGATGGTTTGTAAGTTACTTCAATTTTGAAACTAGTTTTTACCCACTTTATATTATATGATTTGTTCAACAGTGGACTTTAAATGGAATTTAACAAGGACAAGAGAGGTGACAATCATGGAGTTGCATGAGTGAATTTCATGTGGCCACCTCATACAAGCCCATGTGAACTTCACTTGGCCACCAGTACTTGATCGATATAAATAGTGGGTATTTCACTATATCCATCCAACGATGAGAATCCGTTCTGTAATGCATCGAGGTCATTTCCATTTTCGTTTGGTGTTTCTAGTTGGTTAAGTTGTTTCCAACTCTTAAGCATTGACATAAGAGGTGTTGGTACCCTAACAATTTTCTTTTCTTATTACATTTCACAACCTCTTTAGACTCATGTTTAGCTCCTAAAGGGCATTGACATGTTTAAGTTATTTTGATACACTTCTTTATTTATAGGTCGAAATCTTTTATGTTGATTTTGTTGACTAGGTTCATTCTCATGTTGCATAAGGGTACCCTCATGCCCATTGTGATAATCAAAGTTTTCCTTCCTTTCCTTAGTGCTACTACAATTTACATAGAATACTTCCATAACATTCCCTCATGGTAAGTTTAGTTTTCTTTCTCCTTCTATAGGCATTGTTTTTCTTATTATTTCATGTTAGTATTAGTTTCTTTATTGGGGTTGTTGGCCTCCCTTATTTGTTTTCTTCATGAGTCTAAATAGCCAGTATTTTGTTATTCAAGATTGGATATGTTCCTCTAGAAAAGCGAATTTGCTTTGACATAGAACCAAGTAAGTTTTCTTGGGTTTTTCATATTTATTTTTCAATTGGATATTGAGAATATTTTCCTTAGAGAAACCTTTATTTGAATATTTTTTACTTTTTAAATGGTGGTTAGAGCTAGGTGAATGTGTCGATGCCTTCGTGTTTAGTTTCAAGAAAGAATACATGATTCCTTCATGCACATTGCACTATTATGTATTGGTTTTTTTTTCTCTTTGATATGGTATGTTTCCACGTCTCTTGACTGGATTCAAAATTGCTTGTTGGTCCTCAAAACACTAATGGAACTTATACGATAATGTGGAAGGGGAGGAATGCTCAAAGTTGTCACCTTTAGAAGTATATTGGTCTCTATTTACTAGTAATTTCCTTTTTCTCTAGTTAAACATAGTTGTATTTAGCCTTGGTAGACTATTACTCACTACCTACTTCTAATACTTCTTACACATTGAATTAATGTTAACTCAGGGGTTTCTAACAAATAGAGGATGTGCAACCCGGATGCGGGTGCCACGCAGAGGGAGGAAGGTACGCCACATGGTCAACATGGGCGAGCTCAAACTCAAACAAGCATTTAAATGCTCTACGCCGCCCTGGCTCGCAAGCGTGAGAGCACGAGGTCGAAGGGACGACCATTTATGGATGCAGATGCACTCCATATGCTGTGGCAGAGACGAGTTATGGCTCAACAGAACCAAGGAAAACCACTGCAGCATAAATCAGGCAAGAATTGGGAATGTTTGTGTTTTCGAATTGGGGAGGTGGGTCTCTGTGTGTCAAAGCTCAGAGAGCAAGCACGAGGACTCCCACTGGCTCAAGGAAACGGTGAAAAGGCAGCGTAAGGAATTGCAGGTAATTTGGAGTCCATCATGACGCCGAGACAGAGGCCCTTTAGTCGGCGGGACACAGGGCGAGGCGGAACTTCACGCCCCATGGTTGACAATTCGTCTTCAAATTGTTGTTGCTATCTGTGCCACAGGGTGGAGGAAGCCAACCCCATCCGGTCACAGCAATTCCTGGATGCTAGACCGCATGACCCAAGAACTCCCCCGCTACCTGCGTTTGGCACAACGGTTTTCTCTTTCAGCAATGCCCAAGGTAATTCCAACTTTCAAGCTCATGTTTCAGTCTTATTCATGGAAGAAGAGAAAGAAGAAGGGGGGGAGCAACCTAGTGCCCAAACACATCCTGCAGAGAGCTCCAAGGCTGCTGCGGAAAAAGCAGGGGCACAGTCTGAGCCACAGGCTGTTCCACCAGCCTCTCAACCAGCATCCGCGAAAGGCAAAGCTAAGTATGACTGGGGAGCCCCACCAGAAGGTGAATACTGGATTTATCCGGAAGATTCGGAGGAAGATTCAGATGAATAGATGCTGGCCCTACCAAGCTTCAGTCCTCAGCCCGAGCTCAGGTTTTTTTGTCAACTGTTTCCCCTATCACCAATGTTTAATGTATGACGTGAATAGTTATGTTTGGCTTGAAAATTATGCTATTCAGTGCATGTCCACTCCCCTGCGAGGGAATATGATGAAATCTTTCCTTTTCTCTCTTCTGCCCCTGCGTGGGAAAGACATTTTTGCATTTTTCTCGTCTCCAAAGCTCCACAGCCTCTGCGTGGGCTTCCAGTATCAGTCATGGTCACAATGATATCGCCCCTGCGAGGGTGCTCACATACAAGGAGAATGCCCCTGCGCGGGTAGTTGTTTTAGCGAATCTCTATGATCCAGAGTGCCACCCCAGGCCTCTGGCGACTTGTAATCCAAGATGTAATTGTTCGCTGCTGTAACTGTAAATAATAGAAGTAGTGTATTTTTAACGATAAAAAGAAAAACAAATAGAGGACGTGCCTTCCACCTCTACCCTCTTCCTATATTGGTAAAGGTTAGTTTCCCATTACATAACGTTTGACCTTCTTGCTGGTATTCTCAAGGCGCAAAAAAATATATTTATTGTTTTATATTTCAACAAGAAGCCATCTTGCCATGAAATGTTTCCACTATAACCTCTAGGAGGAACCGCCCAGGCTGCAAGAATGGCCCTCGGTTAATACGAGACTCAAACTCGTGACCTACACAACGAGATGAATGACTTAGCAAATCATCTGCTAGCAATGATACCAAACCTCTACAGGCCTATTTCACTCTTGGTATAGAGAGCGAATATTTTTGGCCCTCTTCTATTAGGAAAATGAGATTAGGGAAAATTTTCCATGCTGATGGCATAAAAATTATGGTTGCGGTCTATATTTTCTTCTGTGTATTTCACCATCAACAACATTTGGTGTTAAATGTATATATTTCTCATGGAATTGATACTATATGCTTCATTTATATATACTCAGTTTATCCTATGGTGAAGCCTGAAAAGATTTCCCACTAGGAACATTTTGTTGATTTATACTTCTGAAATGAATCTAAAATTCACCAAACTAAAGGTGTTTTATTTAATAAAATATATTGATGATTTTAGTGTATGTTGTGTGCTAAATGTTCTAGTTATCTGCTATCTATACCACTCTATAATGTTTTTTAATTTTCTCTTCTTAATTAGAAATTGAAACAATGGCTTCACGAGTGAATGTTTTTAACCTTCACTAGAATATAATTTCATTTAGAAATGTAAAATATATTGTACATGCGAATTATTTTTACTAGATACTTGCATTCCCAAAATACTACATATCAGTTTGCATGGATATATTAAGTCTTCTTTATTTTTCTACAAATAAATGAATAAACGTCTACTTTATACAATTTCTAGTTTAAGTCTTGATTACATGTTTTTATAAAAAAATTGTTTATATTCCCATGACATAATTGACAGATATGCAGTTTTTTCCTTGATAGAGACTAGTGGTTAGGTGTTGATTTTTTAAAACTCCATCTTATTGAATACTCGAGTTCAGCAAAGGCTCGCTAATTCATGACCATCATAGCACCCACTCTATCCTTCCTTATGTTAAATTTTCTTAAGACGACATCATTCTTTCCTATGATAGTTGCATTTTATCATTAATACACTAAGCTCACCCCATTTCATCAATACATTATTTAGATATACAACATTATACATCAACATATGAAAATACATAGGACGAAACAACATCACCATCATCATCAATGCAATGGAATATAAAAGGGACAATCGAAGAAAGCGCGCACACACATAGAGACATCAGGATTGGTCTGAGACCAAGGAGAAATCCAATATGGGGAAAACCCTTGAAAATATTCTTCTTCTTAGATTGTCATCAAATGATGAAACAAAAGAGAGTGCAATGATCCATAACTTTATCTATGAAGTAAAAATATTATGATATCCATAAAACAGATCTAATCACGACAGGAATTAGAACCATCATACTAATGGTTATAATGTGCTATCACAAAGAAATGTCAATTGTTGTATACTATTATCACTATGCCAAACACTGTTGAGTATTTTTGTCCCTGTTAATGAGCCTAATACATATTTTTGCAGCGTAAACTAACAAATCAGATCTACATATCTAGAGAGCCGTATAACAATAGAGAGGAAAACTAGATCTACCTCATCACTGAAGTCATCTCATGCCAAGATGTCAAAACCTTAGATCTTAACTAGGTCGCCCTCATCAACATTGTCTATGAGTAACTTAAAATTTTGGGTCACTTTCACTAATACAATATGCGAGCGACTGTGACTGCAGAGTCACTCTAAGGAGGTCTCTATGTGTTTGAATTTTGCAATCAACTACAAAGACATAAACTCTCTCCCTAAAGGAGTTCTATGAGTGAATAAAAAACTAAAGCAACACCATTTTTGAGTTGTGCGAGTGACCGAGATGACAAGATTTCTCCCCAGGCTAGCTAGTGTGAGCGACTAGGGACCATAACCTTTCGCTCTACCTCTAAACCCATGGTCACTTGCATAATCCTTTGTGGTAGTGTCCAATGGTGTATAGTCACTTTCATAGGCTTTTCTTCCAGTGATGAGGAACCATAATGCCTTGTTCTATGCCAAAAACTGTGATCCAAACCACCCTAACCTAGTGCGAACCTTTCGCGTATGATTTTATACCCTTGAGAGAACTTCTTCCATTGAACCTGTGCAAAAAAAGACAAAAGAGAAGAGAAGATATGTCCAAATTATGTTGAGGTTTATTCTATTTATAGGATTTTATTTTGGGGTCAGTTTGAGTTAAGATTTAAGGAAGAAATTCTCATGTGCTTAGGGCCAACCCATTCGATAATACATGTATGAATAAAATAATCTATAACTCAATTTCTGCTTAACCAAGTTGGGTGATCATTAGGTCAATTTTGGTCCTTTCGAGAAGACAAATATAATGAAATCATTATATTGATCATTTGAGCTATCCAAGTGGGGATTTTACCACAATTTCAAAAATTAACACTTCCTCTCGACTTGGGAGAATTCCACCTGCCAATATCTATGCATCGAAGAATATGTTATTCTGGAATCTTCAAGTGTCATCATGAATGATCACGGATCATATCTGTCATGTAATCATTATTCCATGTCCATCCCAAGTGTCTTGTGATCACAAATCATCATCGTACATCTTGATTTATCCTTTGTGTATTCCTTCTTATCTCTTGATTTTTCCTACTCATATCCTGAACATTCTTGAATCGAGAAGAAGAAGAATTTGTTATTAAAGGGGAGCTCAAGCTACCACCCTCTATCTATCTGGCTACTACTTCCAATCTATGTCGATGGGATACTACCTAGAATATTATCATGAATCATCATCGGATAACATATCATCAGGGAGCACATCTCAACTTGGAATCGCACCAAGGATAAATATCTTCCATCCATACTAAGAAATAATATAGCTCATCAAATAGGGGAGTAAGCCCTTGACACTGTATCACGTAGCGGAGTACACCCCTGACCCTAGAATTTCATCGCGGAGCTTTACACTCAACCCAAAGTTTCATTAGGGAGATTTACCCTCAACTAGGAATCATATTGCCTACTGATCTTCCCATCAATGACATGAAACAGTCATGTGGTAGAACTGATGCATCATAATTGCGTTGGGTTGTACACCACAAGCATAGCCACAACTCATTGGCTAGATGAGGAGTAATATTCTCAACATGCCCTCCTTGTGGGTATAATGTCAATTCGAGTATACTCTACAAAGACGAGACAAGGGACTTAAACCCTCAACCCTATGGGTAGCAGATAAGGGAGTACCCTATTGTCTAGAGTTCCCTAAACCCCAGGAGCCCTTATCCATCAATTCCTCACCGAGAGATCACAAACAGAGGGGAAGAGTTGGCTCTGTGTTCTCGATCAGCGTTGCCCCTCATCTGGAGGGGATGCTCTCTGAAAAAATCGAATCAAATATCATTTCATAATCATATATAATCACATAAATATCAAAAGGATACCATAATCATCTTCGCACTCAAGGTGGTTCCAACCACAAGCCTAAGCTTGTTTCGAACATCTACATTATCTCTATATATGAGAGTATCTTGGTCCAAAATATAAATATGCAACTTACCTCCAATCATATCATCACAATATATCCATGCTATCCATGTCATATCCACATCATGCTCAAACATCTCTGTAAGGAGATTTTGTATCCTGCCTCACAACTAGCAATGCTAACAACATCATGATCAACCTCAGTCATGCTTTGGACCTCTCATCCAAGATATCATGTTAGATCATATACTAAAGTGGCATCCAAATGTTCTTATCCACAATAATCTCAAATATTAGCAATAAATCTCTGTATACACATATCACCAGATAAATATCTCATTCTAAAAACTAGAACACCTCATCCATATATTTTAAAACATTCTCAGTGGAAACTCTATGAAGAAACTCAATCATAAATTCATTAAGGTTCTATGCACATCATATATATACAGATGGATGTTCAAAATGGAACATCAACTCTTAAAACAATTGTTGGATGCCATGTCAAGTTCAATGACACCTTGAGTTGTAAATTGGAGTATTGAAGGATTTGTATTTTCATTATTCAAAAACATTTTCCAATATCGACTTTTCCATGTGGAACTTCTTTACCAAGTTCCATAAATTAAATCATCACCACATGATACATCATTTTGGGCTTCATAAGTAATATCCCTCTAATTTAGATCATGAAAGGCTCATCACCTATCACAAGTAGATTATCAAGATATAAAACTAGAACCATAATCAATATCAAAGCCATACATTTGGACTTATCATCCTGAATTCATCAGATAAATGTCAAATCTAGACATATCTGGATATGAATGATCTAAACATGACGCCTTTACAAGACAACATACCCATCAACAACAAATTTAAATCATCAAAGTTTAGAAGCAAGATCAAGACCATTACCAAAGTCGTCATTATCATAGTATTAATACTTTCAACCAAGAGAAAATTGGAGCTGATATGAAATCATGATTTCATCATGCCAACAAGTCATGCAATATCAATCTGAACTTGATTAAGTCACTCTCATAATCATAATACAAGTCATCATGTAACTAGGTGCAAATGCATACATCAAGGATGAGTCATGAAGGTTCCATTTTTCATGCCAAATTACAAATATAATTACTTCAACCATTTATCTACGAAAAATGAGGCCAATCTCCAAATACCCACATAAGTCATCATGCCCACATAGTATTGATATCAAGGAAAATCAAGAAAACATACATGCAAACATACATACATACATACATACATACATACATACATACATATATATATATGTGTGTGTGTGTGTGTGTGTGTGTGTGTGTGTGTCCTAGTCACCTTCAAAAACAAGTTCAATCTACATGTTCATTTGAAGGAAAACATTTAAACTTTGAAACTTTCAATCTACATGTTGAGTTGAAAATGGAAGAATATGATAGGGAAATCATCATTAAGAGTTCAAACATCCTCATGATGCTTAAGAGGATGGTCAACAATAATCAAACCTCTAGGCCTTAGCATGAGTGTGACAACGGACAAGATCTCGTAGATATGTGACTATGAATGAAGAAAAAAGCCTAATTTCTGTGTGGGCTTTAGATCTAAGACTCTGCTGCAGATTGATATTGTTAGATGTACATAAATCACATACTCTTTCGACATAGGCCACTTGACATACTTTGTCACCTTTTCATCATGAACCTCTTCATCTATTTCCATATCTGCATCTCAAATTGATCCTCGAGAAGGTTGTACTATTCACATCCCATCAAGGACATTACAAACATCAATGTACTCAAATAGAAAGTACAATAACTAAACATAATCATTTGCTATGATAGTTGCATTTCATCATTAATACATTGTTATTTGCTATGATAGTTGCATTTCATCATTAATACATTGTTATTTTCTACGATAGTTTCATTTCATCATTAATACATTGTTATTTTCTATGATAGTTTCATTTCATCATTAATACATTAAGTTCACCCCATTTCATCATTAAGATATTCAAATCTATGCCATTATACATCAACATATGCGATTATATGGGAAGAAACAACATCATCGTTATCATCAATGCAATGTGATATAAAAGGGACAGTAGAATAAATCATGAACACACATAGAGACACCAGGATTGGTTTGAGACATAGGCAAAACCCGCTATGGGGAAAATCGTTGCAAATCTTCTTCTTCTTAGATCATCATCAAATGATGCAATAAAAGAGAGTACAATCACCCATAACTTTATCTATGCAATCGAACATTACTGATATCCATAAAATAGATCTAATCATGACAGGAATAATAACCCTCATATTGATGGTTGTCATTTTATTTCACAAAATAATGTCTATTCCATCATGTTTTCACAATGCCAAACACGGCTGAGTATTGTTGTAACTGTCAATGAGCCTAATACATATGTTTGCATTCGAAACTAACAAATCAGATTACAGATCTGTATAAGAGTGGAGTGAAGAACTAGATTTACCTGATCACTAAATCCAGTTGAAGCCAAGATGTCAAAACCCTAGATCTGAACTGGGTGTAGTAACAACTATCAACTCCATGTCATGTAGTGAAGGAACTCCATGTCCTCAATTTTGAACAATAATTTTTTTTTTCTTTGCATTTTAATAATGTTCAAAAGCAAAATTAAGGTGCAAATTGATGTTTCCAAACTATGCTTAGTTTTTTTATTACTAACTATTTAATTTATTGTTAAATATATAATTTTATACTTTTTAAATGTAATTTTACATGAAGACATATCTTCCATACCTGATTGTATAACAACACTTGGAAAAAAGAAATATGAAGGAGATATAATCATGTATCATTACATTTAAAAAAAAACAAGTTACTTACATTAAAACATAAAAAAATAGTAATAACAAAAGAGAAATAAAGTGATTGAAAGCTAAAACAATAGTTAAAATTTATTTTCCCCAAATATGTAATTCCTTCACTACTTAATTTAATATGGAGTTGACGAATGGCATGTAAAATTAATAATATTAAAATTACAAGATGTCTACTTCATTGTATATTTAGTTGAGATCTAATATATAATACAAAAATATGTTTATAATATTTGAAGCATATATAAAATATTTCATAATCTATACCAAAAATATAAATTATATTTCAAATATAGCTATCATTTATATGTTGTTGAATCAAAATATATCTCTCATTTTATAATGTCATTTATAACATAACATAACATAATATAATATAATAATATTATGTTATATTTCCCACTAGGTATAAAAGAAATAATGAAAATATTTGTTGTTATGTGGGACTTACCTTGAATTTATGCTATGGATTGGTGTGGCCCAAGTGAGGTGTTATTCTCGGTGATTATAATCACTTAAAATCCAATAAGCCACATGTTAAGAGTCCCTATCATCTTAGATTCACATTCAAACAAAAAATATGTTATTATATTTATTTTAATTCACATTCAAAAAGATAAACCTATTTAGATAATTAAAAATATAACCTATATATATATGAACCAAAATTAATTGTATATTTCTCTATATATAATTTATATTATTCTAATATTATATTAGAATTCAATTCAAAACAAACACTTATGTATATATTAATATTTATTGTTATAAACATATAATATATGCTTATTTAAATATTAAGTCCCATTCAATTCATTTTCATAAATAAAAATAAAAAAATTTGATTCAAATATATATTATTTTATAATAATTCATAATATAATATTATAAATTTTATATTATAATTCAAACACCCATATTCATCTAACAAAACACACCTTATATGTGACTACTGAAGTAACTACATATGATTCTCATTTTGAAATGTCAATCTATTTTTTTCTTTATTTAATGTGATTTGGTATTTTTCATACCGGTAGTAGATATGGATTCGCAACTCCATCACCAATGTTCTAACTAGTGTTTAATAGGGACCATGAAAATTATCCTGTAAAATGAAAGCAGCGTTCAATAGACTACCAAGAAAACATCTACTATAGCAACCCTCAGGTAGGTAAAAATGGAGACTTATGAGTTAATTTTATGATGGTGGAGCCAAGGAAAAACCACAATGCCTCTGAGGGATTTCTCACTAACTCGGACATATTCTCGACTAACTTGAAACCAAAATAGATAGAAAGTGAGATTGAA
>APFE030854693.1:44852-69791 GCA_000404065.3 Pinus taeda | reverse complement strand
TGAAATGGCATCTTTGCACAAAAATGAGGCTTGGGATCTGGTGGAGTTGTCGGCTGGAAGGAAACCCATTGGCAGCAAATGGGTGTTCAAGAAGAAGACAAATGCAGAAGGGAAGGTGGAGAAAAACAAAGCTCGGTTGGTAGAAAAAGGTTATTCCCAAGTGTCGGGAATTGATTTTGGTGATATTTTTTCTCCTGTTGCCAAGGTAACTTCTATTAGATTACTTTTATCTGTTGTTGCTGCTTTTGATTTTGAGGTAGAACAGATGGATGTGAAGACAACATTTCTTCATGGGGATTTGGAAGAGGAAATCTACATGAAGCAACCTGGAAAGGCTTTGTGGTGAAGGGTAAGGAAGAACTGGTATGCAAGTTAAAGAAGTCTCTGTATGGGTTAAAACAGTCACCAAGGATGTGGTATCAAAAATTTGATACATTTATACGGGGACTTGGCTTCACCAAAAGCAAAGCATATCACTGTGTGTATTTTAAATTAATTGGTAACCGTGTTATTTATCTGGTCTTGTATGTGGATGATATGTTGCTGGTTGGAAATGACAAAGAAACTATCAAGGATTTGAAGACCCAATTGTCCACCAAATTCGACATGAAAGATCTTGGTGCTGCAAACTATATTTTGGTCATGGAAATTAAAAGAGATCGGGCAAAGAGGAAGCTCTGGTTAAACCAGAGGAAGTATGTCGAGACAATATTGCAGAGGTCTAATATGCAGGATAGTAAACCAGTGAAGGTTCCTATTCCTGTAGGTGTGAGGTTATCTGCTGAACAGTGTCCCAAGACACAAGAAGAGGAAGAGGACATGTCGCGTGTTCCATATGCAAGTGCAGTTGGTAGCTTGATGTATGCCATGGTCTGTACTAGACCAGACATTGCACATGCAGTGGGAGTATTGAGCAGGTTTATGTCAAAACCAGGGAAGGAGCACTAGACAACAGTGAAGCGGGTTTTTAGGTATTTGCATGGCACTAGTGATTATGGTTTGTGCTACCAAGGGAGACCAGGATTGGACAGAGTGTTGGATATCCGTGGCTTTGTTGATGCAGACTGGGCTGGAGATCTGGATCAGAGAAGATCTACAAGTGGGTATGTGTTTAACCTATTTGGAGGTGCAGTCAGTTGGATGAGTAAAAACAATCTGTAGTGGCACTATCAACTACAGAGGCAGAATACATGGCAGCCACTCATGCAAGCAAGGAAGCAGTTTGGTTGCAGATATTGTGTTCAAGTATGGAGTTAGTACAGGGAGCTATAAGGATAGATTGTAACAACCAAAGTGCAATTTCTTTGGTAAAGAACCCTGCATATCATTCAAAGACAAAGCACATTGATGTTCAGTATCACTTTGTGAGGGATATGATAGAAGAAAAAAAGGTGTTGCTGGTAAAAGGTGGACACTTTGAAGAATACTGCAGATGCATTGACAAAATCTGTGAGCTCTGAGAAGTTCTCTTGGTGTAGAGAAACAATGGGACTTTCAGGGTTGGATAAATGACTAAGCTCTCTTATGGCCCCCTATGGAAAGAAAACAACAAGTGGGAGAATGTTGGGTTGTGTTATATTCTTTCCACGTAGTTAACAGGGGGTTTGAGGGGTACCCGTAACCCCACATTATAGGGTCCAAGGTAGCACCCCATAAAATTTTGGTTTTGGACCCTATGTTAGGTTGGGCAAACCCACCTATGGTTTTGTGCATGATTTTCGCACATGTTATTTTTGGACGCGATGGTTTTTGGTCCATGGTATTGGATTCGATGGTTTTCGGTCCATGTTATTGGATGCTTTGACATGTATAAATATGTATTGTAACATTGAAAGGAACATAATGAAAAATCAAGTTGGTAGTCCCTGTTTTAGGATCCAGGGGAAAATCTCTGTGTATATGTGTTTTATGTGTTATGGTCTCGCATTGTTTATTTTATGTGTTTTAGAAATCGTATGCAGGTAATTTCTGTATGGGGTTAAAACCTACACCATCATGCATTAGCACGAGGAGTTGGCACACACACATCGTGTTGATAGTTGATCGATGATAATGTAGCATACAGAGCATGTGCAGCAGCCCGACCTTCTCAACTTCTCTGACCCACTTCATGGTCTCTAACCGTGTAACCGCAGTCTCCTCATAGTATATTTTGGTCATATACTTGTTGGTTGCCAAATGTGGGAACCTCTCATGGTCCACGAGGTTCCAATTCTCCATTTCCAGAACGAGAATGCCCGCTAGGACCATGCCTTCAAATTCCACCTGTTCATGCAACAGGGGAGTCCACACCATGAATTTGCCAGAATATGGGTCCTTGGTAACCTTTCTTTTTCCTTTCCATGGAGGGATATACACTAAGAGTCGTGAGATGGGCTCAGTCGTCTCCACATCTAACTCCTCCATACCTTGGTATTCCTCCTCCTCCAAATCAACCACTTTCTCCAGTTGTTTGTCTTTTTGCTCCTTTTGCCACACTTCGGGGGTCTTCCTCGGTGACTGTCTCACCGACATCGAATTCTTCTACTTCTCCTTTGCAGTTGATTGCTTCTCTTTTGCGGTGGATTTCTTCTGCCTTAGTAACCTTGGCGCGGTAGGCACAGGGGTTGTAGCTTCCATACTTGAACTCTCAAGGCTCGACGTGTCAGACACAACAACTTTAGTAATTACGGCTTCAACGGGGTTTGTAGTAGTCATTCGTTCTATGAATAGTTGTCGGTCTGTTGTAGTGTAGTTTGCAAAAGAGGGGTGTGTCACAAACTCTTGCCAGAATTGAAGATTCATAAGCTTTAGATAGCAAAGCGCCTAGACAACTCTAAAAATGTAAAGTGTTCTTCATTGGACCAACACCTGTAATTTATAGGAAGTTTTGAAATCAAATCTAACCACTCCCCCCAAATTTTGATAATAAATGCATCTTTGGCAGTAGATATCCAAATATTTTCACCATAAATAGTTCCCACTAGCTCCTCTTAACTGATTATTGGCCATCAATCCATGAATAGTAACCCCAACAGTTACTTTTGGGCCCATCTATGCGGCACCATCCACCATGGCATAACTCATCCAATGCATCTTTACTTGTCGCACCCCTGTCATCCATCGTGTAGCCTCTCTACCACGTTTTCCACTTAGTTAGGCAACAAAGTTTATAGTACTACAATCCCTTGCAACTGCTTGGATTACTAAGACTATCCTGCTTCCATATAGTCATTATGTAGGGGAAGATCCCGTGTGTATAACTTCAGCCTACTTCCATTCACTTTCCCAAGGAATTTTTCCCATTCAACTTCGTGAGTTGAACTGCGCCACCATCCATGATATCCTTAATAACATATGGCCCAAACTAGTGCATTTGAAACTTTCTTGGAAATTTCGTGAACTTGTTGTCATACAATAGTACTAAATCATCCACCTTGAATGTGCACAGCTTAATATGTCGATCGCGCCATGCCTTCTCCTATTCCTTTTGCACTTGCTGGTGAAATCCTACAAGGAAGTGATCTTCTTCTAATTCGATGATCTGCATGAGCCATTCCTCCAAGGTCTCATGATCCACCATCTCTGTCAATACTGCAATACATAAACTTGGCACAATATACTCCATAGGCATTACGGCTTCAATTCAATAAACCAACCTAAACGGCGTTTGGCCTTTCGAATTCTTGTAGGTCATCCTATAAGCCCATAATAGAGCAGGTATGTGCATGTCCCAATCAGTCCTTTGTGCATTGCATATACCTTCATTAATGCATGCTCCAAAATCTTGTTAAAAGCTTCCACCGTTCCATTCGCTTGTGGGTGATACAGCATGCTCTTCTGATGATACACCTAGAATTCTTCAAGCATCGCGCTGATCGTTTCATTCAAAAAATGTGTACCCCTATCACTCTTCAAAATCTTAGGGCATCCAAACCTTGTTAAGACATACTCGAATAGAAAACTCACAGCAGTGGCTGTTGTACGATCCTTTACTCGCTGCACTTCTACCCATCTAGTTAAATACACTTTTGCAGTAATAATATGCCATGCACCCATCTTCTTTCCTGGTGGTTGTACTGGACCTATAAATTCAATTGCTAATTTATCAAATACCTGCAACAAGACTTGAGGATTTAAAGGAAATTCATCCCTTCACGAAGGCTTCTGCGTCCTTTGGCAAGCATTGCATGCTTTACAGTATGCCTTAGAATCCTTGTGAAATGTTGGCCACCATAGCCCAACATGCAAAATCTTCTACACAGTTGCTTTCCCTGCATAGTGACCTCCTGCCACTCCCCCATGGGCTTTGGCTAGGATACTAGCATGTTGAAATTTTGGAACATACCTTCGTAATATCTCATCTGATCCCATCTTATATAAATGACCCATAATCACTGAAAAGTCCACAATGTGAACTACTAACTCCTTCTTCTGTTGAGTAGAATAACCCTCTGAGGTTGTTCCCGTTCTTAATAACTGAATAATATTGGAAAAATGATCATCTGTGACAAGCACCGCAAAGAGCTATTCATCTGACAGTCCTTACTCCAAACTACTTGGTTGTTCACCTATTTTAATCCTGCATAGATGGTCTAGACCCACATTCAGTCTTCTAGGTTTCACAATCACTTCAAAGTCATACTCCTGAATCAATTGTAACCATCAACATATATTCCCCCCAACACAGGCTTATAGACTAGGTACTTCAACGCGGAGTGATCTATATACATTTCAAAGTGTCCACCTAACAAATAATGTCTAAACTTCTACAACACATAAACCATCACCAACCATTCGCGTTCTATAGTGGATTAGTTCTCAGCTTTGGATTAATTCCTGATCGCGAAAGTTATTAAATGATCAATATTTTCCTCACTTGCTTGTGTTAATACTACTCCTAGTGCAATGAAGGAGGCATCAACATGCACATGAAACTCCTTTTTCCAGTCGAGAAACACCAAAATAGGCGTTGTCACCATTTTATCCTTCAAGACATCCATACTAGTCACTATGCTGATAGTCTTCATCCCAGCAAAACATCGCATCCTTCTTTAATAATTTTTCCATTAGTGCAGTTATCTGGGCACATGCCTTGATAAACTTCTTACACTACCCAGTGTATCCCAATGTCATGCATAGTTGTTTCGCATTCATAGGGGGATATCAAATTCACAATTACAATGATCTTCACAAGGTCCACCATC
Organism: Pinus taeda; assembly: GCA_000404065.3. Lineage (NCBI taxonomy): Eukaryota > Viridiplantae > Streptophyta > Pinopsida > Pinales > Pinaceae > Pinus > Pinus taeda. The sequence goes on along the minus strand of APFE030854693.1, from coordinate 64,605 downwards.
AAGCCCTGATTACATACAACATGGCCGAGAAAAATCCCAAAAGGAACAGAGAATATGCACTTCTTTAGGTTCGGTGTGGTCTGATACCTTCGACATGTATCTAGTATGAGGCATAGACTCTCAACATGTCGCTTCACCAACCCAAATACAATCCAATCATCAAAATATACTTTTACGAACTTATGAATAAACTCTTTGAACGTCACGATCACTACCCAGAAAAATATTTCAAGCACACTCTTCAATCTGAATGGCATAAATGTATATTGAAAGCAAACCAACTTAATCATGAAGGTTTTCTTGTTTCGATCCTCCAACGTGATATTTATTTGATGATTTCCTGAAAAATAATCAATGAATGAATATGCCTCTTATCCACCAATGTTCTCTAATACTTCATCCGTAAACGGTGTCAAACACTGATCATGCACACAAGCATCATTCAACTTCTGCAGATCTACACATATGCGGATCTGCCCTTCTAGTTCTTCTCTTGGACCACCATTGGGCTTACCCAATCTGATTCTTCACCGACTCAATAACACCATCTTACAACATTTTATCTAGTTCTTGGTGCACCTTCTCCTTATATTTTGGATTCAGTCGATAAGGGCGCTGCTTAACAGGCTTCACATCTGGCTTCAATGTAATCTTCATAACACCCAAATCTTCGATGATCCCTTTCAAATCTGAAAACTTCATTGGGAACAAATCCTAGTACTCGTGCAACATCTCAACTACCTGATCAATCATATCCTTGTCCCAATAGTATCCTATCTTCATGAACTTAGGTTCTTCTTTAGACCCAATGTTTACCTGTCGAGTTCTCAAAAGCTCTAATGTATCTGGGTTCACTACCTTTGGTCCCTCGACCTTGCATTGTCCTTCAGTTTCAGGAATGGTAATATTCTACAGATCATCCTCTTCTTCAACAGTCACATTATAGCATTCCAACGCATGGTGCAGCTATGTACTCCAATCTGGCTGAGTCCACTCTACCAATTCCATCAGCGTTCTGAATATAGCTGCTTTTATTTCTTGTAGCCCCTCATCAATGCTCTCAAAACCATATTCAAAGTTGAAGGATAATATAAAAATCTCCCTTAAAATGTCCCATTCAGTCGTGCCATGGCGAAGCTTTGTCTCCAAAAACCAATTCATTGGGATCGTATCTAAGGTATGACAGAAAATATGCATTGATTCTAGTTTTGGTTCTGTCCCCCAAGCCTTCGTCCATCGTGCCAAATGATCATGCAAATCATCCTTCCCAATTTAATTTTCTATCATTCAAGTATTAGCATACTCAAACCTTAATTTCATCATTCTCTTATAGTTTGTCCATCTTGCAAATCTCTCCTTGTGCATGCCCCACCAACGGACAGTCATAGCGCGCAGCACCAACTCCAGTGCCTGGAATTGATGCTCTTCTTGTACCTCCCTCTCAAATTCATCTAAAAATAGTTCCATGTCAGTCAAAACATCATAATGCAGAAGGTTTCTTACCTCAGTCAAAACACACCTCAACGACTTGGTCATCATATTATAGCGGATCGTAGATAATTGATGCAACCTATTCTTCCAGTGTTCAAGCTCTTCATCTGAATATGAGGTGCAGGAGATATCCCTGTCCCACGTAATTCATCCATTGACTTCAGGATTGATCCAATCCTCATCTCACACTGTTATCTTGTATATATGATTGAGATCATCATCACTTTCTACATAGTCATGCACAGGTTCAGTATAATGCATTCCTCCTGCAGGGTCTAGTGGCACTACAACCCTAATCAACATCTTCTCAAAGGAAATCTTATGCTTGTTCAAGTTAATTACCCCATTCATATTAATAGCCCAGTCAATTCCTAACAGCGCCGGGCATGGGTTACTATCATCCACTATCTCAATGACATCAAAGTTATCTAGCGCACTCGTACCCTTAATGTCCACCATTACACCATATAAGAATCCCATTGGAATAATATTCTGTTGATTTTCCATGTGTAACTGAATAGGATATCACTGCAGTGCAAGTCTCCCCATCCTTTCCCATGTCTACTTCGGCAGGACATTCACATCAGACCTTAGATCTATGATTACCTGGTCCATTTCATAATCACCTATCTACATAGTTAGCCTCTTCTCACACTCCATTCGTGCCTTATGTTTACCAATCTTTCTTACTATGTATTTCTCTATAGGATTATTTTCCTTATTTGCGCACTTGTCTATTAAGTCTTGTAATCCTTTGAATGCTTTCTAATCATGGCGAAACTTCATAGGACCTACTTCTTGAGTCACATTAATCTCTGGAAGTTTTTCCTGACTTCCTAGGGTGGAGGCCTCAACGAAGTTCTTCTTGGCTTCCATGAAAGTCTCTTTATCACAATTAAGGTTAAAGTATACTTCCTTCTCAGCAACCTTGTACACCCACCTCTGGTTCAGTTTCCTTTCCTTTCTTCAAGCTCTACAACTCCAAGTGCAGGCTCTTCAATTGTGAATGAATCTGTTGCATTCCCAAGTTTGTATCTTGGATAGGTGAGGCATATAGCCTGATCACGATATCCAAGGCTTTCTCTTGCATTGCTATTTTTTGTTGTGTCATAAGTATTCTCAAATGTGGCAAGAGCGATGCTATAAACCAGTGGCGATGATGTGAATTTGAGATTATCATATTAGTCTGCTTGATCAGGCACATCAACCTCTGATCAAAATCCCAAGGGGTCTCACCTATCTTCTGTCAGTTTTCTTTAAATTAATTACAAACTACGCCTCTGACTTAGGCTTACTAAACTCCTTGTTCAAAGCTAGCTAGGTATCTTCCAATGTCACGTTGGGGTTATCAGTGCAATACTTTATATACCATGTTAAGGCACGATCCTGTATCCTGTATCATCCGTGATCTGCTTTGTTGTCCAAATAGCTCTTGTAACAAACCAAAATTGTTCTAGATCTTTAGTCCCTGTTCCTTTAAATATTGGCATCTTCATCGCGTTCTCCATGTTGAATGGTGGAAGTGGAGGTGGATGGGGTGAAGGCGTAGGTGTATGAGGTGGAGGTGGAGTGGATGGATGGGGTATCCTCGGAATACCCTGTATAGTTAACCAACTGCACACCCTGTATAGTTAACCAACTGCACTTCATCATCACTTGATGGGGGTTCAATGACCGGACTATATTCTGGGCTTGATCCTCCATTTCTTCTAAATAATATCCCACTTCGTGTAGCCCCAAACATCAAGGTAACTCTTGCTGACATGGCAAATTTTTACTATACCAACAAGGGGAATTAACCCGATCGCAAGCCCCAATTAGACCTGCTTTCGTTTGGAATGGCTAGTTCCAACGTGTTTTAAGGGACTCTGTAAACTGGTAAATCTACTGAAGGATTGCTTCCTTGAGGAAGGCTTCAATTAAATCAACAAAATAAACAACTAACCTATATGTATTAAATCCTATCTACGCTACTTCTAACTACTCTAATCTAGTCCTAACTATCCTAATCTATCCTATAGGAGAAAACAAAAGGAGGTTAAACATCATATTTAAATCCCAAGTCCAAATGAATAAATTACTATTCCACATAAGGACAAGGTTATATTAAATCCTAATCACAATCCCATCAATTATGCAGGAATACACATTCCTTTCCATATAAGTAGCACTTGCAACTGATGTTTAACAATGTCTTGAATCAACGACCTTCCATGAACTATCAATGCTATTGAATTACATTCCAGCAACCATAAATAACCATGAACCACGAGTTATTAGTATGCATAAATAAAATCACATTTGTCTTTATACCATCAATGACACACTGATTCCATAAGAAAAAATGAAATAAATCTGAAAACAAAAGGCTCCTTCTAGCACCAAACAATTCTCTTCATTCACAATAAATAAAAGTTGTTCCTTCCTTGGCGAAAAAGCCTTTCTCTCCTATGTAGAGGTAGTATTTATGCCTCAACTCCCTGACCTTTCACTTTCCCCCCTTCTTTACATCATATTGATTGGAATACATAGATGTAAAGCCATCGGTGTCACTACTGACACGTAGAAGGTGTTTCCTATGACTGGACCACTTCATTTCCTAGTGAAATGAACAGATGTTGGTTAGAAGAGCATGACTGTGTGTCATCTCTTCATGATGAAATCAGGGACAATATCTCCTTCGGAATATACAAGGAACGTGTGGAAACCAACTGAGAATGCCAAAGGCCGGCTCTTTCAATGGAACACACCCGCATGTATGAGTTCTCTGGATCCGCTTATGCATCCTTGGCTCCTTGCCTGTAGAGATAATTCATATTAGCTATGATTATGCAAATATAATAAAAATGCTTAAAAAAAACAAATATTTGCCTTCATGAAGCGTTTATGATGTCAAAGGAACAATCGTGAAAGAATCGGCCCCTGGTCTTTAATCCATACATTGATTCAGCCCCGTAGGCGAAAACTCGGTTTCCATTGAAAATCATCGCAAAACACATAGATGAATCCACAATCTGGACTTGAAATACTATAGGTGGGAACCTATACCCTATCGAATCCACCATATGGGATTTCCCATTAAAAACCATGACCTCAGCATTTTATCGACTACACAGAAATATACGAGAAAACCCCGCATCCGACCGTACAGTCGAACTTCAAATCTTATGTACCTGAGCTCATAGTTATCGGTGGGTCTGGTCATCACCCCTTCCCTAACTGGATAACCCCCGGGCTCCGTTGATTGCGATAAGTGATCAGGGAAGGCGGACCCGAAATATATATATACTACACTTAATATCCTTGGCGAGTCCACAATATATGACTTCCCTTTGAAAAGCCCCGACCTTAATACTTTTCGAAAAACATAAGGATATACAGGAAAACACACGTTTAGTTGTAAGGCTGGACTTGAAATAATATATGCCTGAGTTCATAATCATCAACGGATTCAGTAGATAGTGGTGTGCCATATATATAGCTTTGGATTGGGCCGATTGCGACATTGCGATATGGCTCCGAACCCGATATATATATATATATATATATATATATGTAATATGGTTGATAATGTTGTCGGGTCCGGAGAACAGTGGAGCGCCTTATATAAAAGTCCGGGACCCCACTGATAGTGATATGTGATGGGGTTCTGGACCTGAAATATATGCATTTTGGTTAATAAAATCGTTGGGTCCGGAAGCCATGTATGTGTTGTATTTTAATGTTGATTGCGGTAGGCGAAAAGTGGTGATTTATGCATATTTGTGAAGGATTTTCATTATAAAGAGTTATAATGGGAATGAGGTGCGATAGAAGGTTTTGGATGGTTAGAAGGGTTACGATGGGGGAAATGAATGGAGGGTTATGAAGGGCTAGAAATGAATCACGTGGCAGAATTTTAAAGAGGGGGGCTCAACCATCAGGAATTGAAGGTTTGATTCAGCAACGAGTTAAAGTCTCTGGGAATAAACAGATCATTTGCACAGGTAGAAGACCAGCTTTTAGGGGACCCATTCAAACTTGCTGCCAATGCAAGTTTTGATAGGGTTGTGGTTGTGGTGACAACAAATGGTGAACTGCTGAGCGAACTAGTTATCTTTGTTTCCAAATAAACAATGGATCAATAGAACATCAGGGTGTTAAAATAAACTTGAAATGTAAACTATATAGATGGACAAGCATGGGTTCCACTTCAACATTAATTGCTTCAGGTGGGATAAAGACAAATAGCTTCTACTTACTGATGGGGTTTTGATAGGCATTCTGCAATGGTATTTTTATGGGATTTATTGACCTTTCTTTACCTGTTTCCTACTTTCAAAAATCCTTTTGGGGCCATCACTGGTCAGTCAATACCTATTTAGGTGTGTACCTCAACTCTTTATTTCTCATCAAACTTGATGTGGATATGTTTATCTGCACTTCATATAAGAATTTCAGTGCTATATTTTCACACGATTGAATGGGGCACAGTCATAGATCTTGCCATATTTATAAACTTCTTAAGCAACGTTGGGCTTATTGTGTCAACTAGTACTCTGAGCCCAGCAACAGTCCCTACTCTAACCAGCTTCCCAAACAGCCTGTCCTTCCAGATTGGCACAAGGACTTGACATTTCATTTTCTTTTAAATAAGTCCTTCCGGCTTCAGGCACAAGGACTAGAGCACAATTGGATTTTCTACAGGGTATGTGACAGTGAGCTTAGCCCATGAAAGGAGGTTTACTTGTAGATAACAGGTATTGGACAACTTAGTGTGGTGGACGAGACCAATGGAGAATGATTGTAAGCCTTACAAGCAAGTATAGGCTAGGTTTGAGTGGGATTTATTTAAAACGCAACATTCCTCCATGCCAGTCCAGTTGTAGTTACACATTTTTTTGTTTTATAAAGATGCCCTACATGCTCCAGATATCCACGTTATTGACATTTCTCACCTAGTTCTCAATAGATACCAACGAGTGGCTTCGGTTAGAGTTCCACCATTGATTTTCAATTCTCGTGGGCTCATTGAAAATTTGTTTGATTTGCAACGTAATGATGGATTTTTAGGATCAACAGACTCATCAACAAGTTAATGAGGGAGGTAAAAGCTGAAGGTGGTGAATGAGGGCAATCTGAAAGGGTGAAAATGAGTCTGCGGGACTAAAATCAATTCGCTGAAAAGGATTGCAATTCAAAATAGAAGGGAAATGAACTTTGCAGAAAAACAAGAAAGGAAAGACAACAATGTAACTAAACTAAAAACAAAAATGAAATGAATCCTAACCTACTAAGGAGGTAACCACGAAGTGGGGGCTACTCGAAGTATCTTTTGAGATGTTGGCCATTAATAGCGATTTTTTCAGTTTCTCCCTCTAAAGTTTTCAATCTGTAAGTTCTCTGACCAATTTTTTCCACAACTTGGAATGGGCCCAACCATAAGTGTTGGTATTTTGTGTGTTTACCTTTGGGCTCATTTAACTTGTCCCATTTTAGGACTAGCTCTCCTACTTGGAAATCTTTATCTCCTACTAGATGATGATCAAACCATCTTTTCACAATCATTTGGTGATTTCTAAATTTATTTCTGTCTTTATCTCTCAATTCCTCCAATCTCACCAGTTGGTTGATCCTCTCTTGAAGTAAGGCTGAAGGGGTTCCTCTTGAAGCTTGGGAGAGCTGTAAAGAGGGAAGGGTAACGTTGGGATGTAGGATGGCTTCCTTTCCATAGACGAGGAAGTATGGGGAGTTTCCTAAGGCCACTTTTGGGGTGACCCTATCGGCCCAAAGGGAATTTGTTAGAGTGTTGTGCCAATTCCTCTAGTTGTCAGCGATAGACATACAGATTATGCATATGAGGTTCTTATTTGAGGATTCTGCAACTCCATTTCCCTGGGGGTAATAGTTTGATGCATACTGTATGTGAATTGATTTATCAACAACAAATTCCGTCAGTTTTAGTGATTAAAAGTAAGAAGAATTATCAAATATGAGAGTGTTAGGGATCACATACCAGTTGATAATGAATTTCTCAATAAATGATATTACCTCATCTTCGTTTACCTTCCGAAGCGGGATGGATTCGGTCCACCTGGTGCAGTAGTTAGTCACTGTGAGTATATACTTATGTTGTTGCAAGAGTTTGGCATGATTTTTCCTATGAAATTTAGGCCCAATTGTTGGAATGGGTGACAAATCATAAGGGGCCTGAGGGGAAACTAGCTTTCTTTCTTTTCCTATGACGGTTTGACACACCTTGCATTTGTGAGTGTAGGCATGCGAGTCTCTGAACACTTTGGGCCAATAACACCAGGCTCTTAATATTTTGTGAGCAGTGGTGTCTCCGTTGTAGTGACCACATGCTGGGCCGTCATGCATTTCTTTCAAGACATGGTCGATATCATCCTTTTCCAAACACCTTAGCCAAATTCCATCATAATTTTTTCTGTTTAATGTGTTATTCTCCAAATGATACTGATTAGATTTCAATTTGAGCACTCTCTGTTGTGATGCATCCATGTGTTCAGGACATGACCCCTATATAAGATAAAAGCAGATGTTGTAATACCATGACTCAGGATCCAAAAGGGTTTCCGACATTTCTCTCTCACACATTAGTGCTTCATTAATCCATATGGTCTCCTCCCTGAATTATATTTGTGCATATTCCATGCTCAACGTTTCTGGTTCTTCGGATGCCCCTTCTTTATCTGCCAAAGCCTCTGCTACTAGCCTGCAAAGTCCTTACCCTCGAACTTGTTGGGTGTGGAGCCTGATGATCTTTTGTATTCAAAGGTATCACTGCATTGGAACCCAATTTGAAATGGGGCACCAACGCCGCCCGTAAAATATTCATTGCAGGGGGGTCTAGGGGGGAGCGGCTACGACCTTTAAGGAGCCCCCCCTGGCGGGGGGATCGGGGGCAGCATCCTCAAAGCTAAGAATAGATGTAAAATTGCCTTGTAAAATGTTCTAATTTCGTAGTCAATTTGGGTCATTCATTAGGTGGAGATCTGACGGTAGAAGTTATGTTTAATTTGGGGTTTTTTGCCCTGGAAGGCAACCCCTTGCTATATATGAGGGAATTGTATTGCGTCTATGTATATTTGTATTCTAAGGAAGAGAGAGGAGATTGAGAGGGAAGAGGGAGTTATAGTGGATCTACTGTAGGTTGTATCTCTTCAGTTTGCTGGATAATATAAAAAAGAAGGACTGGTTGTTTCTCCATAGATGTAGATCAAACTGGGTGAACCACGTATATCTATGTCTCTCTTGTTTATGCATTTTCTGTGTTGATATTTCTGCAATATTTTATGTGTTCCATTGCTCTGTAATATACAATTTTCTAACAACTGGTATCAGAGCGAAAGTCTATTTGGCTGATAAACTTGTAGGAGAGAAGGGTTCCTGGTTCGAGTGGGAGCAATGGCGGAATATGGTAGGTTTAGGGTCGAAAAATTCAATGGCCAAAACTACCAACTATGGAAGATGCATATAGAAGATTATTTGTATCAAAGAGATATGTACCTACTATTGAGCGGAAAGATAAAGAAGCCGACGAGTATGACGCACACATAATTGAATATTCTCGACAAAAAGGCACTTGGAACAATACTGTTGTTCCTAGCGGCATCAGTAGCGTTTAATATTTCAAAGGAAACGACAACAAAGGGTTTAATTTCGACATTGGCCAAATTATATGAAAAACCATCGGCCTCAAATAAGGTATTTCTTATGAAGCATTTATTTAATATGAAGATGTCAGAAGGTGGATTTGTTGCTGATCATTTAAATGAATTTAATACAGCTACCAGTCAGTTAAGTTCTATAGGGGTAACTTTTGATGATGAAGTTAGGGCTTTGTTATTTCTATGCTCATTGCCAGAAAGTTGGAATGGTTTAGTTATGGCCATTAGTAACTCTGTCTCTGGATCTAGTACTTTAAAGTTTGATGATGTTGTCGGTGCAATCCTTAGCAAGGAAATGCGATGGAAAAGTTCCAGTGAGACATCAAGTAATGCTTGACTGCAACGACTAGGGGAAGAAAAATGGAAGGAGGGAAGAGCCCTAGATATCGCAGTGTCAAGAATAGGAAGATCCAAGTCCAGATCGGGGATAGTGTGCTAGAAATGCGAGAAGAAAGGACACTTGAAGAAATACTGCAAGTCTCGAAAGGGAAAAGAAGGAGATGCGCAACAAGAAAATAATCATGAAGCGAATGTAACAGGTGATGTGTTGCAAGATGCTTTGATTCTTTCATTAGAAAATATTATTGATTCCTGGGTGGTATATTCAAGGGCCTCATTCCATGCCACACCTGATAGGAAACATTTTTATGATTATGTTCAAGGATATTTTGGACACGTTCGATTAGGTGATGATAAACCTTGTAAAATCATTGGAATGGGTATAGTTTTTAGAAAACAAAAAAATGGAAATTAATGGCTATTGAAGGAGGTAAGGAATGTTCCAGATTTGAAGAAAAATCTGATTTCAATAGGGCAGTTTTGAGGTGAAGGTTGCGTAACTACTTTCACGGATAAAACCTGGAAGGTCACTAAAGGATCCATGGTAATAGTGAAAGGAGGAAAGGCTGGTACATTGTATTTATGCAATGGTATTTCTAATTTTGTTAATTATTTAACCTCTACAAGAGAAGATATGGCATTGTGGCATCATAGGCTCAGGCACATGAGTGAGAAGGGGATGCAGATTCTTCATTCAAGAAATTTGTTGCCAGGTTTGAAGCATGTTGATTAAAAACTCTGTGAGAATTGTGTTTATGGAAAATAGAAGAGAATCAGATTCCTTAGAGTTGAGAAAGAAAAGAAGAGTGAAAAATTAAAGCTTGTGCATACAAATGTATGGGGACATGCTCAGGTATCATCTCTTGGTGGCTCTCATTATTATGTTACTTTTATTAATGATGCACCTAGAAAACCCTGGCTTTATTGTATTCAAAATAAATCTGATGTATTTGACACTTTCAAGAAATGGAAAGCTTTGGTTGAAAACGAGACAAGAAAAAGGTTTAAGTGTCTCAGGTCAGACAATGGAAGTGAAAATTGCAGCAAAGAGTTTGATAGGCACTATTCAGAGAATGGAATTCGTAGAGAGAAGACAGTTCCAAGAACACCACAAGAAAATGGTGTGTCAGAAAGGATGACATTCATTTCATGGAGTGTGCGAAGGTGCATGAGATTGCATGCAGGATTTCCTTTACATTTTTGGGCAGATGTTGTAGTATTTTGTTTCATCTATTAAACAGAGGCCTTCATGTTCCTTGGTATGGATGTATTCCAGAGGAGCATGTTGATAGGGTAAAAAGGTAACTCTCTTTTAAAGACTTTTGGTTGTGAAGCCTTTGTCCACATTAATAAAGAAAATAGAACAAAGCTTGAGGCAAAATCAAAGAAATGTTCCTTTATTGGATATGGTGTTAATGATTTTGGTTATCACTTTTATGATTATAAAAAACACAAAATAATTAGGAGCAAAGATGTCATATTCAATGAAAATGTTTTGTATAAGGATCAGTTGCAGGAAAAGAAACAAGAAAAAGAAAACAGAGAATACACAGTGCTTGACGAGATCACAAAAAAAGTGATGGTGCCTAAAAATCACAATGATCAACATCCAGAACAACAACCACAACAATAACAAGCACCTCAAACACCTGACAGTGGTGTTAGAAGATCTACCAGGACAAGTAGACCCCTTGAACGATACTCTCCTTCATTATATTATGTATTGTTTACTGATTATGGTGAACCAGAATGTTATGAAGAACCAGTGCAGGTAGAAACCAGGAAGAAGTGGGAGCAAGCCATGAAAGAAGAGATGGACTCCTTAGCACATAACCAGACTTGGGACTTAGTTAGGTTGCCTGCAGGTAAAACAACATTGCAGAATAAATGGTTTTACAAGTTGAAGGAAGAAGATGTCGGTAGAAAAAGGTATAAAGCTAGACTTGTGGTGAAAGGGTTTGCATAGAAAAGGGTATAGACTTCGATGAGATATTTCTCCTGTTGTGAAAATGACTTCAATCAGAACTATTCTAAGTCTAGTAGTAGCTAAAGATTTGCATCTTGAGCAGTTAGATGTAAAGATAGCCTTTCTCCATGGGGATTTAGAGGAAGAGATATATATGCAACAACCACAATGATATGAGGCAAAAGGGAAGGAGAAACAAGTGTGCAGGTTGAAGAAGAGATTGTATGGCTTAAAATACGCTCCAAGGCAGTGGTATCTATAATTTGATAGGTTTATGTTTGAACAAGGTTATACAAGATGTCACTCTGATCATTGTGTTTATCTCAAAAGGAAAAATGATGGCAGCTATATTATATTGTTATTGTATGTAGATGACATGCTTGTTGCAGGTTCTAACATGTAGGAAATAAATGTGCTCAAAAGGAAATTTGAAAAATCATTTGCAATGAAGGATTTGGGTGCTGCAAAACAAATCCTTGGTATGAGAATAAGTAGAGACAAGAAGAATCACAAATTAACATTGTCTCAAAGTGAGTACATAGAAAAGATGTTGAAAAGGTTTAATATGCAAAATGCAAAACCAGTTAGTATACCTTTGGCTAGCCATTTCAAATTAAGTAAGGAGGAGTGTCCCAAGATTCAGGAAGAAATGGCTCATATGTCTAAAGTTCCATATGCATCAGCAGTTGGAAGCTTAATGTATGAAATGGTCTGCACAAGGCCTGATATTGCACATGTAGTGGGAGTTGTAAGCAGGTACATGAACAATCCAGGAAAAGAACACTGGATGGTGGTGAAGTGGATTCTTAGGTATTTGAGAGGTACCACAAATCAAGCATTATGCTTTGGTGGTTCAAACATTGCTCTACAAGGATATGTTGATGCAGATATGGCAGGTGACAAAGGTAACAGGAGGATCACTACAAGATATGTATATACTGTAGGTGGAACAACTATCAGTTGGGTTTCAAAAATCCAAAGTGTTGTTGAACTTTCAACAATAGAAGTAGGGTATGTTGCTACTACAGAGGCTAGTAAATAAATGATTTGGTTACAAAGGTTTCTGGATGAATTGGGTAAGAAGCAGGAGTTGGGCAGGTTATATAGTGACATCCAGAGTGCCATACATCTTGCAAAGAACTCTGCATTTCATTCCAAGACTAAGCATATATAGCTCAAGTGCCATTTCATATGGTCAATGTTGGAAGATGGACAATATAAGCTGGAAAAGATACACACTAGCTAGAATCCTGCAGATATGTTAACAAAAGTTGTAACCAGGGAGTAGCTAAGAATTTTCTCAGTTTCAATTGTTCTTCAAGTATGATGAAGAAGATGAGAAACAACCAGGTGCAAAGTGGTTTCATTGTCCAGAAAATGATGCAACGGTGGAGTTTCTATATTCAGTCTCCAAGTGGGATATTGTTGGGCGTGGAGCCTGATTATCTTATGTATTCAAAGGTATCGCCGCATTGGACCCCAGTTCAAAATGGGGCGGCAATGCTGCCTGTAAAATATTCGTTGCAAGGGGGGTCTAGGGGGAGGCTGCTGCGACCTTTGGGGAGCCCCCCCTGGCGGGGGGTTTCGGGGGTAGTGCCCCCAAAGGTAAGAATAGATGTAAAATTGCCTTGTAAAATGTTGTAATTTTGTAGTCAATCTGGGCCGTTCATTAGGGGGAGATCTGACGATAAAAATTATGTTTAAGTTAGGTTTTTTTTCCTTAGAAGGAAACCCCTCACTATATATGAGGGAATTGTATTGCGTCTATGTAGATCTGTATTTTTAGTGAGCAAGAGAGAGGAGATTGAGAGCGAAGAGGGAGTTACAATAGATCTGCTGTAGGTTGTATCTCTTTAGTTTGTTGGATAATATAAAAAGAAGTACTGGCTGTTTCTCCTGGACGTATCCCAAACTGGGTGAACCACATATATCTGTGTCTCTCTTGTTTTATGCGTTTTCTGTGTTTATATTTCTGCAATATTTTATGTGTTCCATTGCTCTGTAATATATAATTTTCTAACAAACAGGACATGCGCAGATTCCAACGGAGTAGTCCACACAGCTATGGCAGTCACAAACACACAATGAATGGATAGCATGTATAACAACCATTGGAATAGTCCACATAAGTGTGACAGACGTTATAACAAGTTTATGAGAATGGTTCTGTCGAGTGTCCAGTAGAAAAACCCACAGGCGCAAGACAACGTTAACAACTTGTACAACAAATTTTCGTGAGCATATGTATTAGAACAAAAGAAATAGTTCATTTGTCTTAATACAGGTTAAATAAACATGCATTACAAGTGTCCAAATAATAGTCTTACAAACAAATACAATACATGTGTAAAAACATGCTGACCTGTTATTAGGCTTTTGAATTAACCGAAAGTTCTAAGACACATTGATACATCATTACATCACTAACCCCGATAGCGGGGCGTTGGAGCCACTGTTCACTCCTCAAAGAAAAAAACTACACTCTTAAGGCTATGTGCGAGGAGCCAAGGTGAAAAGTCCTTTGCATGTACAAATGAGGGGTATTTATAGCCAAGGGTGAAACTGGTCCTTGTGAATATTCAACTTCCCTCATGATTGTTTGACTTACATGACTCTTCAGATTTACATGTGGGTCTCTTGGACTTCCACGTTACATTAGATTGATTACAACAGTATGGCCCATAGTAGTGATGTGGCCAAGATGACTCATGACATGACTCGACACGACAAAGATAGTATGTTCATTCTGCTGGTGGTGTCCATGTTGAGCTGCAATGTTGCTAAGTGATGGATGTGCTCTTTGTGTATCATAGCTTCACCTCTGCATGAAAAGGTGTGCAGAGTCTTTGGTAGCCTTGGTGTTTGCTTGATGTTTCACATGCATGTATCTCCTTCACTTGTACTTGGCATTCTCCATGTGTTTGTCCATTCGCGAAAAAGTCTCCTTACATGCGCTCCTTCTTCATCTTGTTTGTCGTCGTGCCATGTATCATCCATGTACCTGTATCTGCAATCACTCATGACAAGACGGAATCAAATCTAGAAACCTCATAGTCTACCATGATGCATTGTTTTTCACTTTTGGATGCAGGTGACCAGGAGAGAGGACAAGGCTCCAAAATTGTGGAGAGCATATTTCAAGAAGGAATGAGGGCTTCGGGCATTGTCCATAAAAATTGCGCAGAGGTCATTGGGAGGTTGAGATGGGAAATCTAGATCGACAGCGATTGTCGCGAGACCTGGCTCAGCTGGAGGGAAGATTTGCACAATTTTTCTAAGGAAACAGTGCAGGCAACAAGGGGAGAGTGGCAGTGAAAACTGCGAAATTTCTTTAGCGAGGCTGGCAACGGGCTGCGAGAGGCTGCTGTCCGGAACTGTGAAAAGCTGGGAGGCTGGCCTACAGGACAACCCTACACATTTTCTGGGCTGAGCAAGATGTTGGGAACTTGGGAGACAACCCATGAAAACTACACAATTTTCAGGAGGAGCAATAGGTTGGCTGAAAGCGTGATTGGTTGATAAAACTGTGCAATGTTTGAGGGCATTGAAGTGATAGGAATCGGGTGTCTGTCCGACATGTCTGTGCAATTTCTTTAGTCAGCAGAAGCAGGAATTCTTGGCAGCTTCTAGGTAATTGTTTGAAGGCGTGAGGCTTGAGGTCACTACCTAGTCAAACTCTCCGGTTGACCAGTTGGAGACTTGGTGGTTTTGATTGCGGGCATCGCAGATTTAGATGGCTTGCTGAGAAACTTCTGCATTGTTCTAGGTGAAAGTTAGTCGGGTCGACTGACGTGGCCTCAATATCTACGCAATTCTGGGCAGCAGTACATGTTCATCGAGGGTTGAGACAATGCAATGCATCTCAACGAAGGTCTGACTGTTGGGGGGTGGTCTGGTCGACAGAGTTTCAAGAAAATGACCAAGTGTGTTAACGAGTGATTTTGTACATGCATGACCTTGTGAACAGACACTCAACATGACTTGACGACAAGACCCCTTGAACCATCAAGATAACACACACTTAGTGTGACTAACCGACGGTGTGATCGACAAGCATGACACTTGTGATAGATCGTTGAATGACCACGACGACACTTGCGTGATAGTGCATACAACTTCGTGTGTGAGTGTGATAGATGCTTACATAGCGAATACAACTTGTACACATGAAGAGGGACCTTGTGCATGGTCAGAACATGGCTGCAGGCGTGAATTTGTGACCAATATGCTAAAAGATGTCCGACAAATGATCAAGAGAGGAGGGTGCAAAGACTCAACATGAGGTCAAGGATGAGTCTAAGTGCTTGCAAACATTAAGGAAAAACACAAGGAAGGCTTTGAAATTGGATGCAGGCCAAAATTTTGGAGGGTGTTGCAGCCGCTACAACATCTGGTCAAGTAGACCTCTAGTCAAGTCAAGTCAAACTTTTTCCCTTCAAGTTTGACCCTCTCTGATATACCTAGGTCGAACTTCAACCTCCCAGAATATACTTAGAAAGTCCACCTCCGTAGAATTTCATCTTGTCCATAATTTCAGCCTACCTAGGATATTCTGCCCAAAATTTGCTAATAAAAAACTGCCTATAATTTGACACGTGCGAGGTCAAGAGAGATAGGGAGAGAGATAGATACTAGCGATGAACATCCTTCTTGTCCTTCTTTGTCCTTCTTCTCCTTTCCTTGGATGCTTAAAAATAGTATTGTCTTATGTGAGGTCGAATGTTGCCTTGAGGAGGCCGAGTGATCTTTATATAACGATCTTCCTATATGAATGGGTGTGTCTCTTAATTTGGGTTGACTTGAAATGAGGGAGGACTGAATTGACTAGTTTGGAGCCAAAAATTCAAAATTTTATCTTTTAAATCTCACATGAAAAACATGTCTTGTAATAATTATTTCAATGGATAATAAATGAAAATGACATGAAGAACGTCTCTTACAATTACATTATATATTTGAAGGGATAAAATATAAATTATGAAGACTGACCATAGCTACAAAAATTCAACACTCCATTTTAGCTAGGGAGGCATTCATAATGGCTAGATGAATGTTCTTTTATTGACAATTTTTCCTAAGAAAATCTTATAAAAAATCATATTTAACATAATCAGGTCAACATATGCAACACATGGTAAACTAGTAGCATCAAACAATTACCATAATCAGGTCAAACAACTTTGACACAAGGTAAGTCAATAACATCAATAAGTTACCATAATTTGGGTTAGTACCTCAAACCAATGGTATATCCTCACCATAACTCAGGTTGGTACTTCAAAGACATGGTACATCCTTACCTTAATTCGAGTTAGTACTTCATATATATGTTATCTCCTCACCATAATTCAGTTAAGTACTTCAGATCTATAGTATCTCCTCACCATAATTCAGGTCAGTACTTCAGACACATTGTACATCATTTAGCATCAACTAGTCACCAAAATTCAGGTCGATACTTGACACATGACATCCAAACTAGCCTTGGTCCATTGCCATTTAGGTCCAAATCTTTGACACATGGTGAATCTCCAAAGGCCATACTCTCACTGAGTAATTTAGGTCTAATGCTAAACAAACCTGACGTTTCAAGACCATTATTCCTCATTTGGGTCAACATACGAAACACAAGTAGAATGTCAGTCCTCTACAAGACCATTCTCCTAATTCGGGTCAATATACTTGACATAGAGAATTCTAGTCCATGGTGGTATCTCATCAACACTCCCTTTCTATGAGAGAGACATTATCAACAAGTCCAAGCTTTTCCTTGAAGTATATAAAATTTTCTTTGGATAGAGGCTTTATAATAATATCAACAATCTGCTTATCAATAGAAACATACTGGAGCTTCATTTCTCTCTTTTGCACCATGTCATGAATGAAGTGGTACTTTATCTCAATGTGCTTCAACCTATCATAGAAAAATAGATTCTTTGTAAGCTTCACTTAGTTTTGATTATCACAAAATATCATGATCGACTCGAGCATATTAACAAATAGTCCCGTTGGTAGCTTTCAAAACCACATTGCTTAAAAAATCACTAAACTAGCTGTAACATACTCTATCTTAGTAGTGTTGAGTGCGAAAAATGTCTTCTTCCTTCTCATCCACAAAATCATAACGAAGCCCAAACTGAAGCAACCTATGGATGTACTCTTTCTTTCTTCAACATTTCCTGCTCAATTTGAATACATATAACCCTGGAGTTGTATCACCATTTGAGACATATTTAAAACCATAATCAACAGTACCACACAAATATCTTAGTACATGCTTTGTTGCAATCTAATTATCATATCTCGATTTCACCATGGGAGTTGTCATCGATTTATAGTCCATCATCCCAAACTTCTACAAGATCTTGATAATCAATTTTCTTTGACCAAGGAAGATTTCACCAAGTTTTTGCCATACTTTTAGTCCCAAATAGTAGTGCATCAAACCAAGATCCTTCATATCGAATTCAGATGCCATTCGATAATGAGATGCTCCACACATGTCAAAAATAAGTCATCTACATACAATAATAGAATCACTGGTTCATTCTTCACAACCTTGAAATCTATTTTTAGATCAACATCTCTTTTAGAGAAACCAAGTCTTGTCAAGTAGTTGTCAATTTGAGAGTACCATGTTCTAGGCTTGCTTAAGTCCATACAAGGATTTATTCAATTTGTAGACATGCGACACTCTTCCATGAAACTTAAAACCCTAAGGTTGTTCAATGTACACTTCTTCCTCAATCGCACCATTGAGGAAGTAGCCTTTACATCCATCTGATGTAAATTTCAACTTATAGAAGAAGCAATAAAAATTATAGATCTAATAGTAGTGTACCTGGAAACCAAAAAAAAGTTTCATCATAGTATTCTCCCTCTTTTGGGGAGAACCCTCTAGGCATAAATCTCACCTTTCATTTGTCAATACTGCCATCCAATGCATGCTTGATCTTGTACACCCATTTGGAGGTTACCACAAACTTCCCTTTAGGTCTTGGCACAATCTCCCATACATCATTCCTCATGATTGATTGGTATTCTTCTAGAATCAAATCCTTCCTAACTTGCTGGTTAGCTCATAAGAGAAATATTAAGGTCTAAAATTGGCCTCCTAAGGAATATTATAAAATAATACTGGAAATAATAAAATAAAATTGCATTACCTCATCAAATTTTGGAGGGGAAAAAGAAAAACTATTTTTCCAACTCGTATTTTCAACTTATCTCCCCAAAATTTTACTCACATTTTGAGCAGGAGCACTCCTTGGATGCAAAATTTAATTCCTCATCTAAGGAGTACTCATGTTGCATACTTTTGATGGATCCTACTACACGGAAAATGAGAATTACATGATTGAAATAACATTTTTTCATGTATTTATCTTTTTTCATGTATGAGGGTCCATAAAAAATATGCAACACGGGTAATCCTTGGATGAGGAATTAAATTTCACATCCAATGAGTGCTCCTACTTGAAATTTGAGTAAAATCACGTTTTTTCATGTATTTCTCATATTTCGTGTAGGAGGGTCCACAAAAATTATGCAACATGGGTTCTCCTTGGATGATGAATTAATTTCGTAGCTAATGAGTGCTCCCGCTCGAAATTTGAGTAAAATTGTGTGAAGATAAGTTGAAAATACAAGTTGAAAATGTAGTTTTTTTTTGTTATCTTCTTACGTTTTTACTCCAAAATGGTGAATCATGCCCCATTGTTGACATCACGATCTTGAATCCTATTGGTTATTATGAAGTTGATTTTGATTGTACAATTTTTTTTGAGGCCCATTTTTGATCTCAAATTTTTTTTAATGGCTTCTTCAAAGGTGGAAGGCTCAAAATCAATGATATTTTTCATTAATGCTGCATATCCAGAATACCTCTTCAATCTCTTTCTTTTTCTGAAGGTTCCACATGGTGCTGCATATCCTTCTTCTTCCTGCAAGGTAGGCCTAAGCCAAGCTGGTCTCTTCCTGATCTCAACAACAATAATTGGATCCATTGGTTCTCTAGGCCTTTCTAGCTCTTCTTTATGATCTACATGATAATCTGAAGAATTTGATGGAACATGGCCTTCTTCCTTGAGAGCTTCATGTTATTTGTCCTCATCAAAATCCATTGGAACTTCTCATTAGAGGAAATTTCAACTAAAAATAGCCACCTAAGAAAAAAATTAATAAATTAATAAAATAATGTCATGTAGACAATTTTTTAATATATTACTTTTATTATTATTATTATTTTTTTTCGAAATTACCCAAATAAATGTGAAACTTATCAAAA
>APFE030854693.1:27197-44472 GCA_000404065.3 Pinus taeda | reverse complement strand
AATTAAAATTTTAAAAATGAGTTTAAATTTTAAATTTAAGGTAAATTTGAATTAACCAAATAAATGCACTTTTTTCAAAATAATGGTATATATATTTTTATATTTAAATTAATTTGTTTACTCAAGATTTAAGGAAATTTAAATTAAAAAGGTAAATTTAAAATTCAAACTAGTTACATGTCATTAAAAATATTATCGATACTATAACTTTTATAGAAATAAATATTGATTTTTTTTTAAATATTTAATGTAGTTTGGGTCACTTGGGCACTATTGATGCTTAAGATAGGTAAATTGTATTGTTAATTTTTTTTCCAATGGCTAATCACACATGTATCTCTTCTGAATTTTAAAGGATTTTGTTTGGATTGTCGTGGAAATTCAATGTTAACCTTTTAAAATAAAATTTCCTTTAATGTTAGATTTCCAATAGGATACATTCTCATTAAAGGTCACGTCCCTGCTAACTTCAACATGTCATTGTCCTAGAACATAGATTCTATAAGCCTTTGATGATTAGTGATATCTAATGAATATTCCCTTCTTTCTTGAAGGACCTAGATTCTTTCTCTTATCTTTGGGTATATGGATATAAACTAGACAACCAAATATTCTAAAATATCCAACCCGAGGTTTTTGTCTGGTAAACATTTCTTCAAGAGTCTTATTTTCATAAATTCAACAAGGATTTGTATTTTAAATATAAACTGTTGTCATCGATGCTTCACTTCATATGAATATAGGTAAGTCTTGATCAAGCATCATTGCTTTAACATATTCTTCAATGCTTCGGTTCTTTCTTTCAACAACTCCATTTTGTTGTGTATTTTAAGGGACTATTAACTCCCTCTTAATCACAACTTCTTTACAAAATACAACGAGCTCTTTGGAAGTATATTCTCCTCCATTATCAGATCTTAGGATCTTTATTTTCTTTCCCTTCAAGTTTTCCACTTCAACCTTAAATTTCTAAAACTTGTCAAAGACAACATCCTTTGTCTTCATGAATTAAATCCATGTCTTGCGAGAGAAGTCATCAATAAAAGTTACATAGTATAAAGAGCCTTTAAGATATTTCAATGGAATTGGACCACACATCAGAATGAACTTGATCCAGAATTTCCTTGGACCTACTTTCATTGCTTGGAAAGGGATTATTGACATTCTTCCTAAGTGCACATCCTTATAGACTTCTTGTTATGAAACCAACTCACAAAAATATAGAAAAGAAAGATAAACACCTTATAATTCAGCCTCTTCGAGGGGGAAACCTCCTTTACATTACACAAATGAACAATTCTTGGATGATATAATTGACAAGACCTCCTTTCTATATATAGGAGTCTAAGGGGTCATAATGTAATCAGAGTCGACATAAAAATAATAATGTAAGGGCACAACAATAACAATATTGGGCTTCTATGGGGCACAATAATAATAATATGGGGACTACATGGGCACAACAATATAATAAGGGGGTTGCACTAATAAAAATAAGGGGTTACACTAGTAGTATAAGGACCTAACACGCCCCTCTCCTTCAAAAAGTGTTGTCCTCAATGCTTGAGTAGTTCTGGATGCTTCTGTATAAAATTGTCACCCTTCCATTTGGAATCTTCAGCGGGTAAGTTCTTCCACTTGATGAGATACTTTGAAATTGATCGATTTCATAGATGTTGACTTCTCGGTTCTGTGACTGCTTCGGGTTCCAATATGATTTGTCCTTCCTTGCCATGTTCTGGCAATATTATTTGAACTGGGATCTTCTGCAACTTTTGAATGAGTTCCCACCCTACTTCATCATTCTTCCATTCATCCTTTGCTTCATTTATCAAATTTGGTTGGATAATTATACCAACCTCTAGCATTTATGTAACCATACGTTTAATTTCACTCCTTTGGGCATATGGATATCAATAAGGCCTTATGTTTGGAGGAAAACTTCCTGGAATCAAATGAATAACATGATCACGATCACCAATAGGCGGGAGACCATTGGGAGTCTCAAATACCTTGGAATGATTGTCCAAGACTTTATGGAGCTCTGGAGAAATAGATGATTTTGATATGGGAAGTTCTAGCGAACATAATTGTGCAATTACGCCTCACTGTTCTTTCTTTAGAAGCTTTGTCATTCCGTTAGAGCTGATTATCTTTCCCGGTTACCCTGTGATAACCCTCAATTCAAATTCCTTTCCTTTCGAAGAAAAATTCATGAAAAGTTCTTGAAAATTAAAAGCTATTGTACCCAAGGATTGTAGCCATTGGACTCCTAGTACAACATCAACACCACCCATTGGAATGGAAAGCATTGTGCTATTCAATACATATTCTCCCATGGATAGCTTGATATTATGGCACTTTCCAGAGATATTTATGGTTCCTCCACTTGCAATCGTCACTTGACACTCTAGTGTTGGATATAGGAAGCACTTCAATTCCTTGGCTATCTTACAATGAATAAAATTATGGGTACTACCCGAATCAATCAACACTATTACCTTTTTCATATTGATATGTCCTTCTATCTTTACAGTTTGAGGAGTGGTAATTCAGGCCAATGCATTACAAGATATGGTTGGATTCATTTCTTCTTTCTCTGGGGTTGGTTGCTGGTGAGTATCCTTTTCTTTTAATATTTCTTTATACTTTTCTTCCTGATATTTCACTGCTTGAACCTTTTTCTTCTTGATATGTCCTTCTATCTTGAGAGTTTCAGGAGTGGTAATTCTTGCCAATGCAGTATGAGATATGGTTGGATTCATTTGTTCTTTCTTTAGGGTTGGTGCTTGGTGTATATCCTCTTCTTTTTACATTTCTTGATCCTTTTCTTCCTCCTCTTCAAAATCTATGTAAAATAATTTCTTCTCGACACACTTATGACCTTTAATATATTTGCTATCACAATTGTAACAAAGCCCTTTTGCTCTTTTTTCTTCCAATGGTTGTGGTGTCAACCTTGTAGGTTGTGAAAGGCTAAGAGAAACAACACTTACATCTTTATAACTGTGAGGGGTAGACTTCCTTGTTGCCATAATTTTTCTTTCCACTTTTCTTGCCAACCTGTATGCCTTCTCCGATGAATCATGTTCCCAAAGGAAAACCTCATGTTGGATTTTATCTTTACAATCCCTATGAAGACATCAATCCTCTGCTTCTCTGGAATATCATTTACTCTTATATTCAATTTTTGAAAGTCCTCAATATGCTATTCCATTGAACCCTTTTGTTTGAGATTTATCAATTGGCTAAAGAAGGTGTTACTCTTTGTATTCTCATAATGTGCTATCATTTCCTCTGTGAAAATTGACCACGTGACAAGTGGTTTACGAGAAAAAATCCCTTTATACCGTAAAAATTGTTTTGGTTCTAAATATAAAGATGCCATATGTACCTTTTGTAACAGTTTCACCTCATGTAGATCAAAATATTTCTCCATCTGTAGTATCCAATTTACCGGTTCTTTGCCATCAAACTTCCTCATATCGCTTTTTCTTGATTTTAGGAGCTCGATCTTGAAAACAACTGTAACTCTATAATTTTAGATCTTTAAGTTCTGAAATATTAGCATGTGATAGCCCTCTGAGTCCTCTTTCTAACCCCACAATTCTACTTGCAATTGGATTCCCGAAGAGAGATTTATGCCCAATCTCCCGCGATGATCTAATTATAGACCAGTTCAGTAGAGCAAACTTGTACTACATGCTACGTGTCACTATTTCGACCTTAGGTTCTGAAACTAATGCCCAACAAACTATATTCCTTCTTCTTTCTATCACTTTTTATGAAATTTGAATAAGATGTTTTGAGAGAGAGTTATGGTGATTTTCCCAAGGTCACTTGTTTGGGATGTAATTCAGGGGCCTGTAGAAATCCTAAATATCTTGGACCTTATATCCAAAAATATAGCGAAGAAAAATATGAAATTCGGGGCTGAACTTCACCACGATTTTAGCTCAAATGGGTTTTAATTTAAAAATCTAAAACTTCGTATAAAACAAATTATAGCAAAAAGTCCACGATGACCTGTTTGAGATGGAATTCCAGAGCTTGCACAAACCCTAATTTCCTTAGATAATATCTCTGAAAATATAGCGAGACAATATCTAAAATTTGGACCCGAGTTTCAAAACGATTTATTCTCAAATGTGTTTGTTTTTTTATCTTCTGAAATGTTGCAGAAAAAAACTTATAGCAAAAATTCCACAAAGACTTGTTTGGAGCAGTGAAACCCTAGAATCCAAAGCTCTAATACCAAATGTTATGAAACCAGCTCACAAAAAGATAGAAAAGAAATATAGATGCCTTAGAATTCAGCCTCTTCAAGGGGGAAACCTCCTTTACATTACACAAATGAATAATTATTGGATGATACAAATGACAAGACCTCCTTTCTATATATAGGAGTCTAAGAGGTTATAATGTAATCAGAGCCGACATAACAATAATAATGTAAGGGTACAACAATAACAATATTGGGCTTTTATGGGGCACAATAATAACAATATGGGGACTACATGGGCACAAAATATAATAAGGGGGTTGCAATAATAACAATAAGGGGTTACACTAGTAGTATATGGACCTAACACTTCTTCATGTTCTACCTGCAAATTTGGAACACTTGAAACCATCTATTTTAAGGCAGGCAAATATTTGTAGTGAAGGTGTGCATATATTATATACCAAATTTCACATGGATTGATATCATTATGTACTAATGCTTGAGAAGGTTGTTTCAATAGTCTATACAACCTTCCTTCACGAATTCCAATTACTCTAGTAGAATCTATACTAGAGCCCTTAGGCTATACAAGAACTTTTCCATCAACAAATTCTACTCTATATCCCCTATCTTGCAAACATGAAATGGAAACAATTTTTTTCAAACCTGGTACATATATTCTATTGCTAAGATGAATGATTTTCCTTGATTTCAACTCAATGGAAATCTTCTCAACACCTTTTAATGCATAACTGTTGTTACCTCCAAGTTCTAATTTTTAAGATAGCCCTCTTTACATTAAACTGGTGAGGTTGTCACAATATCCTGTCATACCTTGAGGCATCAATATCTACTAGCCAAAAATCATAGCTATATTCAATAAAACCTGTAATAGCAAAAAAATAAAAATAAATATTTGTCAGCTAAATATTCATTCATGGGTCTCTTTGGAAGTTATTCAAAGTTTGTTGCAGTGGCATGCCGCTTTCCCTTTTTCTTTCTATCATTTTTTCTTTTAGGATAATCATGTCTATAGTGATCAAATTTGTGACAAGATAACATTAGACTCTTGACATATCTTTCTTTCCTTGAGGAGCATTTATTATTCCTTCATTTCTCCTTTGGAAACCAAACTTATTTCTTCCTCCAAATTTCTTGAAATGTGCTGCATATGCTTGAGAGTCACCTTCTTCAGATCTCTAAATATTTCCTTTTGACATGATTCTAGAATCTTCTTGAGTACATCTAGTCCACAATTATTCAAACTTTGGAGCTTCTTTTCGAGCACATATTCCTGATGCAAATGAGTCCCAAGACATAGGCAAACCATTAAGTGTTGTAGTTCCTAGTTCTCTTTCGGAAATGAGTTCATCAATTTCTTGAAGTTGATCTCTTAATTGAGAATTCCTCATGAAATATGAGGCTATGGTGTCATTTATTTTCATTCTAACATCACAAATATCATTCTTCAAACTCATTGCTTGACTCGTGTTGATAGTATATAATCCAATTAGGGCATCATAAATATGCTTTGACTATTCAAGAATTGCAACACAGGGAATCAAATGATCTTTGATAGAGTCTACAATGATGCTCATAGCTGTGATGTCATCATTCTCATATTTTATTTTTCCTTTAGTATCCAAAGGTTTAGTGACATTTCCTTTCACAATACCTAAGATATCATTCTTTCCAAGAATGAGATCAATCCTTGCCTTCTAAGCCATGAAATTTGTAGCTCCTTCCAATTTGTTCTCAAACTTCATAGAGGAACCCATGATCATAGATAAACAAATATGTTATAGATATAGGTCTTCTTCAAGAGTGATATTTTATCAAAATTTGCTTCAATAGTGATCTCAATTTCCCTTTTGTCACCAAATCTCTGATACCATGTTGATTTTTCAAGTGCAATAGATACAAGCACATATTTCAAAAATATTGATAATTACTTCGAATGACGTAGATATTATTTTAAAGATTCTAGTTTACCATTAAGAAATTACACTTTAGAAATTCAAAATAAAACCATAAGGACAATAGATATCACAATGGATAAATAGAATATAAGATTTACCTTGGGAAAAACCATTTGGGAGAAAAACCCAAAAAAATTTTCCTTAGAGAAATTCTTTTGTTTAAAAAGAGATACATCTAATGCAACTAATCAACTATGAGGTAAAATTGACCAAACATTCTATGGTCAAACATGGTAAGGAAACCCTCTATTCAAGTCAAGTCAAGTCAAATTTCTTCCCTTCAAATTCAACCCTCTATGATCTACCTAGGCCGAATTTTGGCCTCCCAAAATATGCCTAGAAACTCAACCTCCCTAGAATTTCTGCCTGTTTAGAATTTCAGCTTGCCTAGAATATGCTACTGAGAAATTTCTTAGAAATTTACACATGTTAGGTCAATAGAGAGGGAAATAGATGCTAGAGATGGAGTCATCCTTCTTATCCTTCTTTGTCCTTCTTCTCCTTTGCTTGGATGCCCATAAAATATCTTGTCTTGTGCAAGGTCGAATGGTGCCTTGATGGGGAGATCAAATGTTCTTTATATAATGATATACATATCCAAATGGGTGTGTCTCTTCACTGGGTCCGACTTGACTTGAGAAAGGGCCGAATTGATTAGTTTGGAGCCAAAAATTCAAAATTCAAAATTCAAAATTTTCTTTTTTAAATCCAACATGAATAACATGTATTATAATAATTCTTTCAAGGTATAAGTAATGAAAATGACATGAAGAAAAGATATTACAATTAAATTATACATTTTAAAGGAAAAAATATAAATTATAAAGATCGACCATATCTACAAAAATTCAACATTTCATTGGTATAAAATCATTGTCAAAAACCTGCAACCATTCTTACCTGATATATATCCTTCCCTTGGTAAGCATATCAAGAACAATATTGGCATTTGAATTTGGGTATAATTGTGAAACAAATGGTGTTTGGGACTTGCAAGTTTTTTCATGCTACATTTGGCAGGCAACACTATAATTATATTTTTCTTGAGTTATTTCTTAATTGTTTGGTGTGGTGTCAATTTGGAATTTTTCTTTTGAAAATTATTGACTAGTTTTGATCCTCACATTTGAATTTTGTCCATACCATATGTTGAATGGAACCTGGTGTAGAAAATCCTGTAGATTCACAAGCTAATGCAATTTGCTAAAGTGAGAGACAATAATCTACTTCTACTCTTTATAGTGGAAGCCCATAAACATCGAGAAAACAATAATCAATAGAGGAAGAGAATCAAAGGAACATAAGACAATAAATATCCGTGGAAAGCCACAACTCAAAACCCCACTATCTATTTTTTATTAATCTCGAAAATCAAGATGAAATTACAATGCTTATTCTGTCTCAAACAATCCCAACACTCAACAAATTAAATCTCCAACTCATAAGAAAGCTCAAGGCCAAAGCTAAGCCTCTTCACAAGCTCTCCAAATCTCCGATCCAATGTATAATTCCTATGAAGGATAACTTGTATTTAAAGGGAAATAAAGCCTCTAAAAATAACGCAACCCTTCAAGGATCAGTTCCTGAATGCATGCACTATCAATGAAACTCAGAAAAATATAATACAAGTAGTACATTGTGCCTGCACTCTAGTCTCAACTGGGTCTTTCTCAGAATTGACATGCGTGAATTTTTGATAAGTAAATATTCAGTTAGCTAGAGTAGCACTGGTAGAGTTCATTAGTGTCACCACTGGTTGTTAACTCACTATTAATTCTCTCAATCAGTTTGAGAACTAATTTAAGTGAAATGACTCATGAAACTGAGTCTTCTATTTTACAACTCACAATTAACTCACACTGGACTCCTACAAAGTAGGGAGAAAATATACATGACTTTAGAAAGACTTCCAACTCGATTTTTCTAAGTTAAGTAAGTTTATATCTTCATGCGAGGTCCGATCATTTCCCTTCTCAGAAATTGGGTGTTCTATGAACTCTAGCTACTCGTGCTATGAGGGCTTCTGATATTGACCATTTTTCCAAAGATAAATCCCATCTCTTGAAGGTTTTTGCTAATAATGGTTACAGTAAGAAACAAGGCCTTAAAGCCTTCCTCACATCTAGCAAAAGTCCTAAGGTTAAGACAGACCCTAAGGATTGTAGTTCTGGGGTTAACCTCCTTTTCATCCAAGAGACGACTGACAAGATTGCAAGAATCCTGAGAAAACACAACATTCCCTCTACCTTTTGACCCTTGAGAACCATTATAAGTTCCTTGAAATCAACAAAAGACTCGGTGGACCACAAGGATATGAAGGGTGTTTATGTCATCCTATGCTCCTGTGGAACTTCTTACATTGGTGAAATAGGTCGTTCTATTAATCAAAGGACTAAGGAACATGCTATTGATATTAAGCATGGAAAGATCCGCTCTTCCGCCTTAGCAGAGCACGTTGAGAAAACCAAGCATCAGATATGCATTGAAGAGACTAAGGTCATTGCTAAGATTTCTCAATTTCAACACTGTAAATTTAGGGAAGCCGTTGAAATTGAGAGGAGGCCCAATAATATTAATAGACATGACGGTTGGAAAATCAGCAGTCGCTAGATTCGAGCCCTTTCCTCTTAGTTCCTTCCCTTTCTTATCTCTTTTCCTCTTTTCGGTCTCTCTCCCCCTAAGTTTTTTTTTTTTTTTTTTTTAAGAAGAGCAAAGGAAATTGAAAAATAATCAGAACAAAAATTCATTTATTTTGGTTAATTAATAAAAAATTACATTATATCTTACCTATCTATGAACAAAAAATATCATAACTACAATCTAGAACAAAAAATTAATTAGGAATACAGTTTCAAAATTTAATTCATAATATATTATATATATATATATATATAAATTATTATATTATACCAAGATAATTATACTAATATATTGATTTATAAATAAATAATATATCTTTTAATATTTATTTCATCTTAACTTAATTTATTGTTCATTGAATAATACTTTTTTGGCTTATAAGGTTCATATTAGTTATTTTTTATAACATTATTTCCATTTATACCAATAATTGATTTATAACTAAATAATATATCTATGTTGATATTATTTAACTAGATATCATAATATTATTGCTTTTACATACTTATTTATTTTATTATTAATTGATTAATAATTTGTCCAATTTTCCTATCCAGTCAAAAATAACCGTTTTTTAGCTTTTTCCCTATAGCTGTTAAAAAATAGCCGTTTCTTAGTTGTTTTAGCTGTTACATGGTCCTGACTCCCTATTTAACCTATAGCTATGATCTGATTATTCATCTTGTCCTAATGATGAACCACACTGGTTGGTTCGAAATGCGTCAGCCTAATTCTATCAATGTGATTTCTTCCGAAAATATATATTCAAATAATCAAAATATGGATCACAGAATCTTGAGTTTAATTAAGTTGAATAAACTTAATTTAACTATTTTGAGTTACTATGAGAATAGAATTCTAATTTAATTCACAGCTTAATTCAAGGACAAATTAAACTGGAATTTCTTGTTGCCATTTCTCAACACTCCCTCTCAACAAGAAAGGGATTATCAACTACCCCGATCCTAGCTCTATGAAACTCAAATTTACATCTTTACAATGCCTTTGTCAAGATGTCAACATCTTTCTCCTCCGTGGAAATGTAATCTAACAACATGATCTGCCTCAATACACAATATCTGAGATGATGATACTGGATATCAATATGCTTGGACCAATCATAAAAGAATGGATTTTCAGAGAGTTTGGTACAACTTTGATTTTCACAAAGAATCAATGTCGGATCCATCTGCTTACCAAATAAACCAACCAGGATATTCTTCATCCAGACAGCCTCACATGCTACTTGACTTGCAGCCATGTACTCTGCCTCTGTCGAACTAAGTGCAAATAATATCAATTTCCTGTTGTACCAAGACTCTGCTGCTAACCCAATACTAAATATCCCTCCTGATGTGCTCTTCCTATTAGATGGACTTCCTGCCCAATTTGCATCGGTGAAGCCTTGAAGCTTCACTCCCTCTATCTGTATGTACCATAACCAAAACTGAGTAGTTCCTTTGAGGTATTCAATACATGATTTTCTACCTTCTAATAGAGCTTCATAGGCCTAACCATCGCTTGACTAAGCCGGTTAACTGCATAACACATAATTGGTCGCGTGTTGACCAAGTACATGAGTGAACCCAAAATCTATCTGTAAACATTAGCTTCCAATGCTTCCATTGAAGTAGCATCCTCCTTCCTCCAGTTACTAGCTAGAGGAGTTTCCATGGGTTTACTGCTCTCCATGTGGAATCTCCTGAGTATCTCATTGGCATACTTTCCCTAAGATACAAACAACTCCCCATCTCCCTGTCATACCTCCATGCAAAGAAAATAATGCATGAGTCCCATGTCCTTCATCTCAAACTCGCTTGCAAGGTCCTCCTTGCAAGATTTGATGAGCTTCTCATCACCTGTTGGTATAAGATCATCTACATAAAGTACAATGATCAACAACTTACCTTCCACCACTATGTGATACAGGTTCACATATGCTTCACTCTTCATGAAGCCCAACTTAGTGAAGTAGCTATCTATCATGGTGTACCAAGCACAGGGTGCTTGTTTCAACCCATACAACGCTCTCTTGAGTCAGTACACATGTGACTTATGGTCCAAGGTTTCAAAACCTTCAGACTATTCTATGTACACCTATTCCTCAATCATGCTTTTGAGGAAGGAAATCTTCACATACATCTGATGGATCTTCTAACCCATCTGTGCTGATAGTGCCAAAATAGATCTGATTGACGAGTACCCTGCAACAAGAGAAAAGGTATCATCATAGTCTATCCCCTCTACTTGTGAAAAGACACAGGCCAAAAATTTGGCCTTATGCTTGTCAACACTACCATATGTAACTTGATTTACCTTGTAAAGCCAACAAGAGCTCACAACTAACTTGTCCTCCAGTCTTGGGACCACACACCAAACACTGTTTCAAACTATGGAGTCATACTCCTCCACCATCACATCAACCAAAACCGGCTACTGCACTGCTTCTTGATAGGAAGATGGATCTATCACAACACATGCAACCATAAGTTCCATTTATCCAATGTGCCTCTCTGGTGACCTCCTCTATTTGCGCTGAGAAGAGGGCGCTCCCACATTCTCTCGTGCATCATCCAACAATCTGTCAACCTCTCTAGTGCCTTTCTTCCCTCTCTGGAAGAATCTGCATGAGTAGATTTCTCCATTCTTTGAACCTTTTCATGTGGCTGATCCACATCAATTTGAGTCCCCTCAACCTTAGGAGATAAAATCTCCTCATCCACATGTAGCTCAATCTCCCTCTCAAGGGATACTTGCATGGCCTTCTCCTCATCGAACCTGATATCCCTGTGAATCACTGTCATCTGACTGGTTGACATATACACCTGATAGTTGTGGGGTGTATTAGTGTACCCCACAAAGATCCCTAACTCTGTTGTTGGCTCAAGCTTCTTCCGTGCATCTTTGGTCACATGGCAATAAACTAATAACCCAAAAATCCTGAAGTGACGAACATATGGCCTCTTATCAGAATAAGCCTCCTTTGGTGTCTTCATCTCAAGTATCTGATGTGGGATACAGTTATGAACATAAACCAATGTGTCTCATGCCTCAACCCACAAGTGTAGTGGTAAGCCCTGATCATGCAACATCGCCCTTGTTTCCCCTGCTATTCTCCTATTCTTCCTCTCGACAACCCCATTGTATTGAGGGTTATGGGGTGCCTCCAACTCTCGTTTAATCCCTTCCGCTGCATAGAAGTTCTTAAACTCATTGGAGACATACTAACCATCATTACCACTTCATATAGCTTTAACCTTCTTGCCATAATCTTTCTCTACAATGCTTTGAACTCACAAAACTTTGTGAAAGTGTGATCCTTTTTCTGCATAAAAAATACCCAACATTTACGAGAATAGTCATCAACAAATATAGCATAATACCTGTGTTTGGACATGGATTGATCTGGATTTAGATAGGAATGAAACAAATTACATGTATAACCATACATGCGGAGATGTAGCAGAAATAATACTTCATTTCATTATTGTAAAATACTGAAATTTGCTTACAAATAGAAATGGAAATAAACTAGCTAGGGCGATGGTAGCTTATCTCTGAGAAGAGATGTGGCAGCTACATGCCTCTGAACTATCTTAAAATGAGGCTCGAAGGCCTATTTATTGTTGATAAACAATGGAAAACCCTAAACATCCAAAAACCTAGCCCTAGGAGATGAAGCACCAAACTCTGGGCCCTATTTTGGCTAAATTGGTACATCAACTTCCCGAGGTCTTAACTTTGGCATATGATCTCTGTTTGACGCACACAATACCTCGTTAGAAATATCTATTCGAGGACTACAACTTTTGGAAGAGAAACATTGGTCTATGGACCCATGTGGCTCCCAAGTTTCCCAAAAAATGTCGTTTAGTACCTCAAAACAGCTCCGGAAGTTCAGGACCCAACAAACTGTTAAAAATAGTAAATTGTGCTATAATTAAGGAAACTGAAAAACTGAAAGAAACAATGGTGGGGGTCCAAATGGAATTTGAGGGTGGCCACCAATATCCACATGGATCATTCCTCCCCCCTTAGGAAGTTGTTGGGCATGGAATCCCCCAAGGCATGTTTTGGGGCTCAAAGCCCATGTTTTGACCAAATGATGTTGTAAAGCCTTGCGAATTGCAGGTGCGGAAGTATGTTAGAGTCATAGGGTTGTTCGCCCTAGTTTTGGATGTAATGTTGGCCTACCCATGGTCCGCGGGCCATGGGAGTGTATAAAAAGAGTGAGGCTCTAAATGTAAGAGATAACAGAGAATAGCGAAGAAGCGAAAAGCAAGAGTCTAAGTGTCTAAGTGTGTCTTGGGTTGTAGAGTAGGAGAAGGCTCTACAACTGAGTGCACAAAGGCCTAGTAGTCCAAAGCCGAGTGCGAGGACCCCTACAACTGAGTGTGTAGGGTGGAGTCAAGTCTGTAACCGAAGAAGATATTAATAAAGGAAGGTTTTGTTACCAGTTCGCGTATCTGTTCTTGGATTTATGCATGGTTAATGTAAATCGCAAATATACTGTTTGTTTATTATGCACACGTGTATGAATGCTTTATATTGCTAAGTATAACTTCACATATACAAGTAGGCTTATTTAATCAACTAACAGTGGAATAATAGTAAGGGCTTGGGTAATAAAAGCGTTCGACCCCCGAGTGGGGCTGTGTGAAAGCAACATCTCAGGTTGAAAGGTACGGGTAAGTGCACGTAGCGACGTGCGTGCAGGGTCGAACCGCGGACCACTTGAACTCATTAGACATCTCCTGGGTGCAGAAACCTAGTTCTATCACCCTCCCATACTACTTCGGGTGAGACCTCAGTTCGCGCTTCGTTGACTATTGCCAAAAGGACCAGTAGTACCGGGATTTGTTTGGCTAAATCACCTCTAAACTTGGGTCAGGCCCCAATAAGCCAACAAATGGTTCCGTTTTCGGGACCGGGATATGCATAAGAGATGTCTGATGTCGTGTCATTTGAACCCGAAAAAGAAAGAAATTGAAGGGTGGTTGGATAGAAAGATTCACAAGTTCACGACGCAGGAAAATAGGAATCCACGAGTATCAAAGGAACAGTGGTTAGAGCGATACTTATATACGAAAATCCACAAAATTTTCTTTGCATCCTTCCCCTATGAGTTGTACGAGTGGATCGCGAAGCTAGCAGACAATCAAGGAAAGTGTAGGCTGGACAAACTGATTGTGTGGACTCCAGAGTTAGTGTGTAGACTAGAAGGCTTGGAAAATAAGATCGCATGCACTATGGACCATTGGCTCGATTGAATTATAGGAGGGTTTATCACCGAGTTCGCGGTAGATACTTCGGTTAGCTATAGCGAGGCAGAACGCCACTTCCTCAAAGGACCGCGAGGTAAGTACATTAAATATTTGAACACTTGGATTAAAATGCTACTGTGTTAAAAGGTTGTTATGTGAATAAATTGATGTTTGGGGCTATGCGAAGTCGGAGGATATACATAAACGAAAGTAGCGAAGAACTAGAGACTAGTCCCTTGATTTCACCTCAACAAGAAAGCGAGGGAGAGCTCATGAGGTTTCACCAAGGAGTGTGATCAGTCTGATAAGGCATTGAATTCCATGCATACCTCCCCCACCCACACCACCACTAGTTTCACCATCTTCACCCCCCATCTTCGCCCACACCACCTTCGGCACCACCACAGTTCAATATGGTGAGCACAATAAAGTTGCCAGTATTCAAAGGAGTAGGGAATGAAGATCCAGACCGATTTTGGTTCGTAGTAAAGGCTGTATGGGAAGCACAAGGAGTCACAGATGATAATATCAAGAAGGAAACAATGGTTATCACCTTACAGGATTGTGCATTGACATGGTACATCAAGCATTCCAATAACAATCCTAACGCATGAATCGCGGATATCCAAGCTGTGTTGAAAAAGGAATTTAGCAGGCCAAAATCAGAGACACAGTCAATCATCGGGTTTAAGGAAATTGCGATGCTTCCAGGAGAGACCCCCTGGGAGCTAGATTAGAGACTGAAGGGTATGATTCACGAAGCCAACATGACCTTGATGGATGGGCAACACCGCACATGGTTTATAGAGTCACTAATGTCACACCTAAGGACCGCGTTGTCATAATAGAAGCTATCCACCTAGGCCACATCTTTGGAGATTGCAATGAGATTGCACGAGACCCCAATACAATATCCTGGCCTGGGAGTGCAACAGATCCACGTGCAGTTGAAAAATTTGTGTCTTGAGATGAAGAGTTTGAAGCAAGATAGGACAACTCGCCTAGAGGCGTGCGAGGAGGTATGGTGCATAACATGCAAGGGCCAGGGGGATGACAAGGACCATTGTCTAGTCTTCGCGAACTACCTAGCGAGAGGAGGGTCAATGCCATTGAGACCAAAGGCATAAGCATGACCAAGCGCGGTGCCTGCATTATGGTGCGCGATTTGCCAGATAGGAGGGAGGCATGCTATAGATAATTTCCACCTATTACAGAAGTATACGCAGACGTCCGAGAAATTGTTATGTAATTTCTACAGGTCAGTAGGCCATGTTGAGCGTACTTGTAGAAGTTATGAATTGATGATTGATCAGACTCCTAACTACAGGGTGGAGATTGAAATGTGAGCCCTTGATCAAAATGCAGGGATGGCGTGCACTGGGTTTTAGGGGCGCGGACGAGGTGGAGGTGGAATGGGACCAGGAAGGGGTCACAGAAAACTAATTTGTTACAATTATGGAGGGCCAAGGCATTATGCCTACGATTGTGTAAATACGAAAAGAGAATCATGTTTATATTGTACCCAGTTTTATCATGAGATAGAGGATTTCCCCACACCAATAGTGAGGTTGCACGATAAAGGAATACTCCAGCCCCCTAACTCAAAACCTGCAAATGATGAGGTCTGAGCTGCGCGAGGAGGACCCAAATGTAAACATCATCCTCCGAAGGGTATCATGATAGGAGATGACAAAGCTAAGCAGCCTGAAGAGAGTGCTTGGGTTCACAAGGCTCCAACAAAGGAACTAGAGTTCGATTTGGAGCCCGTGAAGGAGAAATTCATGGAAGCTAAGAAGAGCTTCACAAAGGCCTCCACTTCAGGTAGTAAAGACAAACTAGAATTGGAAATGGACCCATCAATTCTTACTACCTTTCTGGAGACATGCATGAAGTTGCTGCATGACAACAACATTGTGAAGGGACTGCAAGAACTCATCTCTAGATGTGCTAGATCAGGCGAACCATGCGTAGTTCAGAAGCTCGGGAAGCACACAACGTGAACAGGAAGGGAGATGAGATTGACAGTGCAAATTGGGGAATATGAAATGTATCAAGTGATTTTGGATTTAGGATCGGATGCGAACGTACTGCCAAATCGGACATGGCAACGCATGGGCAGGCTCACGTTGCAATTGTCTCCTATTCAATTGAGAATGGCGAACCAGCAAAAGATCCTACCGATGGGGAGATTGCAGGGAGTAATGATAGATATCGAAGGTGTGAGCGCGCTTGTAGATTTAAAAGTGATAGAGATTATCGATGACAACAATCCCTATCTCACGCTAATGGGAATATATTGGGCCATTGATATGAATCGAGTGATAAATCTAAAGAAGAACAAAATGATTTTTTGAGAAAAAGTCATTGTTCATAGTGGTACCTTTAGATCCTGAAAAGGGATTTCTCTACGCAGAGCCAGTGCACAACAATGAGAGCGATGAAAATCTAGACTGTATCTACAAGATAATTGCTCGGGAACAAGATTGGGTGAATCCTACAATGGATGGCAGGATTTCGTGGGAACACGAAAGCTCCTGCACATCAGATTCGGACGAGGAAATAGAACGATGGCAGAATTAGTTACATGAGGTAACCACATTCAATTGTAACATGATGATAAAGTCACTACATTGTGTAGCAGCAGAAGTAAGGGATCTACCTATGTATGAGGGGTTGGCACTGGTGGATGAATTCTTGAACAAATTTTAAAGAGAAGTACCGGAACAACAACGTTTCGACGGTCTGAAATGGGCATTGCGCGCTACGCCCACAAGATGGTGGGGATGCACTAGCAGAATTTTAATGACTGGCATGAATGCAGAAGGGTGATGCTTATATGGTTTGAAAGGCCTCAGATGTGGATGGGATCTGGGTATGATGGATGAAATATGTTAGGCCCCTATACTACTAGTGTAACCCCTTATTGTTATTAGTACAGCCCACTTATTATATTGATGTACCCACATAGCGCCCATATTGTTACTATTGTGCCCCATAGAAGCCCACTATTGTTATTATTGTGCCCTTACATTATTATTGTTATGTAGCTCTGATTATGTTATGACCCCTTAGACTCCTATATATAGAGAAGAGGTCTTTTCATTTGAATCATCCAAGAATTGTTCATTTATGTAATGTAAAGGAGGTTGCCCCCTCGAAGAGGCTGA
>APFE030854690.1:187266-232273 GCA_000404065.3 Pinus taeda | reverse complement strand
ATAAACGTTGCATCCGTGCTGCTGCTGGCCCTGCTAAACTGCTGCCAACACTGCATCTTCATTGCAACTCCCTCTCCATCTGTTGTCGCTGCAATTGCAACTACTACAATAGAAAAGCATCCAAAATACTAATCCAATTGTGGTCAGTATGATGCATCAGTCACCTGAGTCTTGACTGCTGTTAGACTCTGCACTATCACTGAAGCCTCTACGTTGATGCTAAATCTTCTCTTTGCCAACTGTACAGTTGCCAACTCTTCATTGTGTTGCCCAACATCTGAGCTGCTACTAGCTATTGCATTTGTCACTTTGGCACCTGACTGCACCAACTGCCACTGACCCATCCTGCTATTTTATATTTTGGGCTCCTCTAGCAAGATATTGATTCATGAGGTGGTTCTCCCCAAGAATCATGCGCATCCTGTACCTCTCTCGGGCTACAAAATCAAATCTCCCCACCTCACTCCTGGAGGTATCTTGGTGATCTTGGCAAACTCTTCCTCCAATCTGGAGGACAACTTGTCAATATTCGCGGATGCAACTTGCTGATCCTGCTTCTCCTCCTTGGTCTTCTTCCTGAGAGGACATTGAGTGTTGTAGTGGCCAAGCTCACCACATCTGAAGGATTTCACTTTGGAAATGTCCTTCTTCCTCATGTGTTGCTCCTACTGCCCCTTTGATGTGAGAGCAACATATTCCTCTTCCTTTACTTGCTTCATCCCACTGTTGTTGTTGCTACTAGTGGTGGTGGTCTTAACCAAATCTCGCCTCATATCCTCTTGCTGTAGATCAACCCACATATGATCCAATCTGGTAACTTTTCTCTGCCCAGAATACTCTGGACGAAGACTTGCCACTCTTCAGAAACGCTGTTTAGAGAAAACCACACCAACTCAGTAGGTTGAGGTGTTGACCCTACTCCATATAGTTGATCTCGAATATCTTGAAGCTTATTTAGAAATGGGTCTGTTGTCGCACAAAGTGTCTAGGCACTGCGACAACGCTCAGAGTAAGGGTTGTCACTCTTAAATCCTTACTCACTCCGTTTAGACTCTCTCCTAGACAAGTCAAGGGGGGCAGTCCCTAGGTAAATGGATGAAATAACCTGGGAAAAATAGACTCTAGGAGATTTTAATGATGGACAACTTAATGAATGTAAATGAATCGCGATTAACTTAGATGAATAGATCAAATGCTAATGTAACCAAGACACAACCACAAGATAGAAATAATTATAGACTAGTGCTGTTAATTTGAATTAATCATCAACTAAATAAAACAAGTTATCCAGAACAATCTTCAATATGTGACGAATAATGACAATCATAAAGAATCAATATAAACGCCCAACACTATAACATGCAACCGATTCCAGATCTAAAATGATTTTCATTAACTGCTTAGATCTAGATTCAATTAACTTTCTTCAACAACCAATATGATTTAAAACATTTATCGCATAAAAAATCATGAAGATTTTAGATTTTTCTCTTAACACTAGAAACACAAAGAGATTTTAAGTTAGCAATTCAATCGTTCTTCAGCAAATGAAGAAATCATTTTTTTTTGTATGACAAAGTAAATCGAAAGGATCAATAAATCGAAATCTTAATAAGCCATAGGCTAGATGTGAAAGCGCAAGTCCTTGAATTTATTTCTTTAGTCGGCAAAATTATTTTTTTATGATTTTTAAAAAATTTTAAATTTCAAATTTTTTAGGATTTTTAAATGTTTAGGATTTTTTTGTTTTAAATAGATTTTTAGGATTTTATAAATTTTTTTTTTAATGTTTAGAAATTTGAAATTTTTTCCTTTTTAATGATTTTCAAAATCAAAATCAAAATCATTTAAAAAAAAATAAAAATAAAAGTGAAATCAACAAAAAAAAATAAAAAGTAAAAGTAAAATCAAATCAATAAAAGTGAAATCAAATCCGATATAAAAAAAATAAAAATAAAACAAAACATAATCGAATTTTTGAATTTTGCTTGTTTATCATTTATGAATCTAACTAAAGTCTACTTAAAAGATAAATGAAAACAAACCGAAATGGGATCTAATGAAAACAAATCCAAAGTCCAATTTAAATACAAATTAAAAAAATACAACCCTAACTATTAAATCATACAAACAAAAGAAAGTTATGGAGAAAGTCGTATTTCTCTATTGTGTGTAGGACAACGGCAGTGAAGGCTATGAGAAGGAAGAGCAGGAAGCCACGGGATCGCGGGTTTGATTTGCAGGTAATGAAGACTGCGGGAGAAGAGGATGGCAGTGCACAGGAAAGGAATGCCATGGCAGACGTAAATGGACAGCAGCGAGGAGGAGCTGCGGATCTGTGGGCAGCGGACTGAAGAGCTACAGCTGCAGGTCGAGGAGCGGAAGGATGGCTATGTGAGAAGTTGGGGCAGGCAGCGTGAAAGTAGCAGCAGTGAGGGACGGGAGTTGGAGCTTTCAAAGGGTATGAGGCTGCGAGTTAGGAAACGTAGGGAAAGGAATGGATGCAGTAGATGGAGGAATGGGGGCAGGTTTTGAAGATAGCGAGTAGAGGAAAATTCGTAGATCTGGAGCAGAGATGAATGGAGTTGCGTGAGGGGTTCAGGGTAGCACGCAGTGTATGGAGAGCTGTGGGTATTGATGAGAGGGCGGATATGATGGGTAGCGACAACAACGAGGGTTTTACACAGTTTGCCCAAAAATTTCGAAATTTTCTTGCAACAAAAAATGAAAACCCCAGGCAGCAGATAAGTGGCCGATAAATCTTAATAAAAATTTTAAATCCTTCTATTTCAGATTCTTTGAAACCCTTATAAAAAAAATAAATTATTATTAAATTTAAACCCTGGACTGCAAAATGTCTGAATTATATCCCTGGAAAATTATTTTAACGAACCCCAGAGATCCAGATCTTACCCTCTAGGGCCTAGATCTGGACTCTGCATAGCTTTCAGCTTCAGGTCTATAGCTACATGACAACAAGAAACAGCCAAACGATATATACAATGACAAAAAAAAAACTAAACCCAGAAAACCTAAGTTAGAAAACAGAAAATAATTACAAATCTATATACATAAATGACAGATCTATCAAATCTAGGGAGTGCGAGTCCAACTCCGCTCCCAGATCTGATGATCTGAGGCTCTCAACAGCTAGATCTATTGATTTAGCACATAAAGTTTTTTTTTTTTAAGTTTAAGTTTAAAAGAGGTACTGAACTCAAAACCCTACATGCATCACTTATAAAGAATATCTTATGATAAGCCTAGGATCAAATTAAGTTGGGCTTTTCAAAAAACACACATTAGGAGTTGGCTAGTGCAGCCGAGAACTTCTCTGAATGCCCGATGATCTAATAATCAAGGATTTCCTGCAAAATTCAATTTAACCATCAACATAGAGTGAGAAAACGATAATAAAATTCAGATAAATAGAGATACTTGCTATTATATTCCAAACTTAAATTATCATTCAAACCCCAGCGATTGAGCAAGATGCCTGTACTCAAATCGCTCTTCAGAAAGCTATCATCAATGGCCGAAAAGAAATCTATGCATAAAAATGACACATCTTACAATATTTTTAGGGAGAGTAACACTAACAGAAATTTAACTCCAAAGTCTTTCTTTATTGCTCATAAAAAATATTACAAGAGAGCTTTTCGCTTAGTACACGATCCAGAGATCGGATCATCTTAACTGACAACTGACCTCCTATTTAAAGATAAATATTCCAATGGTTAGTTCGAGTGATCTTTGTCAAAGTGATCTCAACCGTTGATGAAGATCAAAATTTCTTTTAATCTCATCCATCGAAATTTTAATTATTTAGGAAATTTCGAATTTTTCAATTAAATGCATTTTAATTAATTAAAAAATTAAAATTTTGAATTAATTTCCTCAAAATTTTGACTTTGACTTAACCCCAGGGACCAAAGGCCTAAAATTTAGCAAAATAATATATTAACCTTAGTCCCTGGACCTCTTAAAATTGAATTTGTAAAGGACCCACGGATTTTGTCTTTGGAAAATTTAAATTTACGTAGGACCTATAATTAATTCAATTTCTGGCTTAGGATTTTAATTAATTTTGGCCAGAAAATTTAATTAATTAACCTATGAGGGGATAAATTATTTTTCTAACCCTCAAGACACTTTACATCATGAGTTTTACATTTTTTACATCTCAAGGTGGAAAACCCATTTGAGAAAGACCCTCACAGACTACCCATTTTTGTGACACAAATATAATCCAGCAGACTAAGCAATTTGTAATAAAATAACCTAATAAAATAGTTAGGATTATTCCCAAATCACTTTTACACAGACTCGATCTATAACACTAGGACTCGCCTAAGATCCCGATGGCAAAATTTATTCCGGCTTTGGGGTAAGGCTAAAAGAAAACTCTGTCGACCATCCGAGAATGTATCGGTGAGACAAAAAAACTCCCAAAATGTTGATCGTTACTAAAAAATAGTTTTACCTAGGCAATTACATACATGACAGAGATCTGCTGAGATTATTTACATCACATACATGTAGAATGGGTTTACATTATAACATGACAATCAGGTTGATGATGATAGCTGGACAATGCGGACACATCAATCAGGTGCTATCCCTTTTACGAAAAAGGGGGTGTACTGCTATGGGTCGTTGACACGTAGTGGTCAACAAGGTCTATGCGCTACCCTTTTTGCATCCTCGTGCATCTCAACTTCTCCTCAAGATACATCTCTTTTTGCTTGGAAGATCCCTTGTATAGCGTAGCAATTGATTCCCACATCCATCGGGCAGTATCTTTGCCAGTTATGTGTGACACCACGTGATCTCGAACTCCATCGAGAATCAACTTCTTTGTCTTTGCCATCTCTTTCTTGTAGTCCTTAAGCAGATCTGCATTGCGGGTACAACTACCATGACATTGATATAATCTTTGAGATCATACTCATCTAAAAGATAGGAAATTATTGCATCCTAGATCACGTAGTTCAAGCTCCGTCCAACTGATCCTGATCTCTCAGCCCTGCTGATACCATCCCTGCAAAAATGTTGAATTCCGCCTCTTCTCCTCTGCACAATCGCTGACTAGATTTTCACACTCCTTGCTGTGGTGGGAAAATCTACTCACAAATACTGCTCCTCTGCTAGGAAAAATTAAACTTCTAGGCTAGAAGTCCCCTGAGAAAAGAATTCCCTCAGTGTGTGCTCTCCCTTCCTCATGCTATTTTTCACTAGCAAACTGCTACAAAATAATTACGTCCCAGCTGAATATTTGCTCTGCAAGGAAAAATATTGCGTCTTCCTCTGCCTCTAATAATGTCTGATCTAGAAAATCTATTCTTTGTTGACTCTCTTAGAGAAATAAATCTTCCTCAGAAACTGACTCTCCTGGCCTAAGGACTGCGCTGCCTCTTGAGGGTTTCAAACTGCTGCCTATGCAAGAATTCGAATCTCCTTCTCCTCTTCTGCTACTAAGCTTTCCATCTTCTATCTGTGCTCTAATACCATGTGAAAATTTGGAAAACCCCGAATCCTACTGCAACAACTAATTAAGTTTCTTCTATTTGTTAAATAACTTGAACAAATTATTTACTGCCTTCTACGGTAAATATTGAAATTAATACAATGCATCCTTCACAAATACAATACTGCAGAAGAAATAAAAACACTGGAAGAATAGATGCACACACACAATAATACACTGTTATTTTTGGACCAATGTCCTTGAAAAAACCCAACTTGGGAAAACCGGTGCAGCAACTTAGGGTTTTATTATTATGCAGTAGTAAA
The DNA here is from genome assembly GCA_000404065.3 of Pinus taeda. Lineage (NCBI taxonomy): Eukaryota > Viridiplantae > Streptophyta > Pinopsida > Pinales > Pinaceae > Pinus > Pinus taeda. The sequence goes on along the minus strand of APFE030854690.1, from coordinate 226,480 downwards.
TTTGAGTACAAATCTATGGAAGCTCAATTATTGCTTTCCATACAGAGAAAATGACTGACAGAAGTCTAGTGAGAAAAATCTCACTTCCACCAGTGATCCGACACTAACCTTGGCTCAAGATGAGCTGCTCCTTGTTGCCTCTGCACTGCCTCTGTGTCACCCTACGCAGAGTTGCGTCACCCAGCTCGAACCAACGTCTCTCTTGTTGATTGATCAACTACTACTTTGGAAAATTGATCTTCCTGGCCTCCGGGCTCCCATTTCGGCTTCTGGCACTAAATTTCGACTTCTCCTTAGTAGAATACGGATCTCCCTCTGAAGCTTTGTGTTTCCTCTTTGTGGAATTTTCTGTTTCTTTGCTATGCACTCACTGGATTGGAAAAACTTCCTTTCAGCCTTACTATCCCTGCCCCTCTCTTGCTGCTTCGACTTTACTGGATCACCTTCGGCAACTCACAACTGCTACTCTGGAAATCAATTTCCTAGCAAAATCGAATTTCTGGTGGCTCCAAATGTGTTCTCCAACCCCCATCGAATTTCTTCTTATAATCTCTCATTGAGGTTTCAACGACCAAAATTAAAACGTAATTGATGGCTAAGATTAACTAGAACTCGATCGATGTCTTCCTCTAGAATATTTCACAATGAATTAATTAATACCCTTTAATTAATCAGTTTTCCTAAGTTTATACTTAGGAACTATTAAAAAAGATTAATTATTTTAATCAAGTCATCTCTAGGTGGAATTTCCATAAACAATTTTTGGGTTTTGGAGAATGCATGTATTCTAGCCTCTCCACCAAATTTCGTGTCTAGAACACATCCGATGCTACAAAAATTAACAGGAAAGATGAACTTGGCCTTCATCTATATTTCACCACCAAGCTTTATGGGAGGAGGATATAGTGTGTGCTGAATGGATAAACTGTTAGAATCAGAGTGGGGCAAGGACAACATGATGGCATCCTTCTAAGACTATCATGGGACCTGCGCATCATAGTACTTGACAACTTAACGACCTTTAGGGATGAGCTGGCTACTACAGGGGAAGATCATTCAAATCTTCCATTGGGCTTTAGTGACTCGCTGATGGCATGCAAAACTTTATTAACATGGAAGGTTGGTCAACATGAGGACAACAAGGGAAGCTCATGCAGGAGAGACTTCATCCTCATAGGGATTGGGTTGTATCTTCATGATTTTACTCTTGGAGGGGATGAAGTGGACTACTCGGTAGGGCAAATTCATGGGGAGTTGGATAGGGTCCTACATTATCATGATGCTCTACTTAGTGGCAGTAAGAAGAGGGTGCCTGGGTCCTATGTCGGGTCAGACAGTGATTGGAGCTAGGGATGCTTCATGTTGATCAGGATGGCTTGGGATCCTGGTATCAATGGATTTCCCCATGGAAGGACGATGCAGAGATCAGGGATGACTCAGTGGCACATTTGGGACCCCGGTATTGTTTGCAATAACTATTTGGGTCTATTTATTGAGAGGTTGCTTGTTCAGGCATTGCTTGAGGACAAGTAATTTTTGGTGGGGAGGACTATAATGTCCCCAATTTTTATTTTCTGAATTAGATACAATTTTGGGAAAAGGGGAAACATTTCTAGCTTTGGGATTTAGGAGGAAAAAGAAAAATGATGGCCTTAGTGGAGAGTGGGGACCACAAGGAGGGAAAATTCAACCCAAGAGGAAATTTGCACTAATTAGAAGAGGAAGAGAGAAAGGAAGGGGTGCAAATTAGTGAAGGTGGGGATCACCAAGGGAGAGAGGGCCAACAATTACAAATAGATCTTGGAGGCCTCCATTTGGTATCTTTGATGACTTGACGATTTAACATTAGTTCTCTTGAGTTGTTAGCTTAGCCTAGACAACTATGTTATTTAGAACAAGGAAGTTCAGAGCGGGAATTCCACCCTCATTTCAAAGAACTTCGAGTGTCTCCCTAGTGAGCCAAATTGGGGAGCTCAATTCAGAGTTTCCATTGGGTGTATTTGCAAGTTATTTCAATTGGTACGTGTTTCTTCCACGGTGTAGAAGTGGTTCGAATTTCTTGTGGGGAGATCAATTACGGAGTAGAACACCATAGGATTTGCGGTGCCTTTCTCCTAATTTAGAAAGAGATTTTGTGGTGATTAGCAAGGTTGAGTTTGAGATAATTCTTGGGGCCGCAATTCTACATTTTTGGAAGTGCACAGGGGTTTCCAAGCAGGCTTGCACAAGGGTTGGAGAAGTAGAGGTTGAGGAGAGGTAAGGGCCGAAGATTGGAGGTATTCCTTAGGCGAGAATTCACCCAGAGTTGGGAGATGTTTCCAGTGGTGGATTTGGGCATAATTCAGTAGTATCAGTATTGTGGGGCGTTTCCTGGCCAAATTGGACAATTTGCACTATTGGGGGCCACAGGGGGTCAATGGATTCAACCCAAATCCTTTCTACGTTTTTGTGGGTTTATTTAGATGAGTCTTGGACTAATTTTATAGAATTTTCTAAGCAATATTCAGGCATGAATTCCTCATTCTTAGAGTAGAGCGAATTGCTAGTTAGCTAGGGAATTTGCATCACTTTGTGGGTTCGATTTTGGATTGGAGATAGGCCATTTTTTGGGTATTTTCAGGTTTGAGGATAGTAGCTCATAGTTACAATTTCAGAGCATTCTAGGCACTATTTTGAGCAGGACGACCAGTTCCATTTAGCAGTCAAAATCAGAGTTTTTGGGCAACTTCGAGCTGCTAATTTGGGCCAATTCCAACACCTGATCCTACACTTTCTCACTCGGGTTTTGCATTGCTTGTTGTAGAAAGCCTGGGATTGTATATTTCATCCTATTGTACTTGATTTTCCATGCATTATTAATAAAATGGCTCAAAACTATTGCCTAAATTTTAGGGTTTTCTGATTTGTGCTCTTGTTGAAATTTTTATTGTTGTAGTTTAGTTCATCCATCTATTATTTGTTGCATTTTCCTAGTTTGGAATATTACATTCTCTTATTTTCATAGCTCCCACCCATACTATTCATCAAGCCAATCCTTCCAAGGAGGATGTGATATTTGGTTACCCTACCCCATAATGGTTCATAAGGGCAAGTGATTTTACATTGATCTAATGATTTGCTGGTTACATTGGCTATATGACTACACTTAGCCCTTGCATAATGTGTTAACATGCACGATAGTATAGCTGCATTACATATCTCTTTTGCATAGCTAATATCATCATATCATGTTCTCATGCTAGCATTGATTGCATGGTAGATTAAACTTGCATCTTAGAAAATATTTTTTTTTCTATATGGATTTTCTTTTATTTTCTAGGAATTTTCTTTGAGAGTGTTTTGCTTCTTTGAAGCCTTGAACCATTATTGAGTCTCTCTCTTGAATGAGCTTTAGCTTGGTCACTTTTTGCCTTATACCTAGCATATTTATTTTAAGTGATCTCCTTCCTACTGGGTCTCCTCACATTGGTAAATGTTTGTAAAGAGCAAAGGGTTTTGGCTAAGGTGACATTGGACCTTGTGAGAATTTCACCACTAGAATTATATTGCAAAAACTAGAATTAATTATTTTAACTGTAAATTAATTATGAATTTTATTTCTATGGAAACAATGAATTAATCACATTGCAATATTAAAAAATAAAAAATGTTTATGATAAACTGGAAACTGAGAAAACACTGGTGCACATACACAAAATTATGACTATTATTTTTCGACAAAATTCCTCGAAGAAACCCAATTTGGGAAAATTGGTGTAGTAGTTGAGGGTTTTTATTATTATGCAGCAGTGAGAAATTCTGAGTATAATAAATATCACCAAATTGGCGAATCTATCCAAGAGAAATACTCGCAAAAAATTTCTAAGGGATTTTACCATCTCTTCGAGCAATCCCGACACTGGCTCACCTCTGAAAAGCTAGTCATCCAAGTGGTCTACACAGGCCCTGCATCACCCTAGAGCTACCTGCAACACAAACAACCTCAATTGACTACCAATATATCTGTACTGCCTACTGCTACTAAGAAATTGTCTCTCCGGCACTCTGGAAACACTTTTGGCCTTTGGAACTGAAAAAAAGCTTCTCTCCAACAAAATTGAATTTCCTTATTGAGGCTTTGCATTGCCTTTGTGCAGCCTCCTAGAAATAAATTTTGGCCTCCTCTTTCTGACTCTCTGGAATTGGAAAACTTACTCCGGACTCACTGTCTCTACCCCTCTCTTCTCTTCTTTGGCTTGAAATCTTCCGACAACTATTGTTGCTCTAAAGAAAATCAAACTGCCCAAGGAAATCGATCTCAAGTGTGTTCCTCCATCTACCCATCGACTTCTTCTTGTAATATCACTGTGGGTCTGCAACGAGCAAGATTAAATCTTAACCAATGATTAAGATTATTTCCTAGTCGATCCATGTGAGTTTTTAGAGAAATATCACCTTCCTCAATTGATTGTTGTTAATTAATCATTTTTCCTAAGTTATACTTGGGAAAAATTTAAATACTAATTAATTAACTTAAATAAAGCATTTCTAGGTAGATTTTCCTGAAACTGTTTTTTGGGTTATGGAGCCCTAGTGTTTCTTAGCCTCTCTGACAACTATTGAGACTAGAACACCATCCAATGCTACAAAAACTAACACTACCTCTAAGCGAGGAAGGTGTTCCAGTGTTGAACTGCTCCAACGCCCAGTCTCTACATCACCCTCTGTATGCTGCTGATGTTTGGCCACCGTGACTGCCTGGCACTACCCACCAACCACTGCATAACTCTGATGCTGCATCTGTGTTGCTGACACTACTATGCTGCTACCAACTCTGCATTTTCACTTCAACTCCCTGTTAATTATTGTTGCTGCTATTGCAACTGAGAAACATCAGAAATACTAAATCAACTGTGTCTCTATGTTGCATATGTCTCCTAAGCATCTAACTGCTACTAGCCTCTGTAGTGTCTACTAGGAATCTATGTTGTTGCCGACTCTGCTACTGAGCCTTCTGCTCGGTTCTCAACACTACTCTACACTCATCAGCACGTAACTACAACTAGTCTGTAACTATCATTCTGGAATCTGACTACATCAACTGACACTAATCCATCCTATTACTAAATATTGTGGGCCCCCGTAAAAAGGTAAGGATCCATGAGGAAGACACCTCAATGGACCCTGTCCAAATCTCTGTGGAACTCTAGGACTAAAGCTCCATATTTCCCCACCTCACTCCTAGAGGTATAGCTACAAACATGGTGAAGTCTTCCTTTAACTTGGTGAACAATTTGTCTATCTCTGCAGATGTCGCCACCTAGTCCTGCTTCTCCTTCTTGTCCTTCTTCCTTAGAGGACATTGAGTACTGTAGTGGCCAAACTCACCACACCTGAAGCACTTAATCTTAGATAGGTCCTTCTTTGTAATATTCCTAATGGAAATTTATGATTATACACAAAGAAAACATAGCAAAAACACACAGAAAATTAGTCAAACCATCAAAACACCATTTTAAGCCAAAAACTACATCGCTGAGCCATTTTATTAATAAATCATGAAGTACAATAGGTGCCTGGAAAGTATGCACCTAGGCTTGCCCTAGGCAAGTTAGCTAAGCCCAAGTGATGAATATGAGATCCCCTTTGATATTGCTAGCTCGTTCTCCTTGGCTCTACGCTAAAATGCCCAGAAAGTGTGCTACTTGATATGTAGAATGGTTGCTAGAGCCTCCAATGATGCTCTAAAAATTTCGGAAATTTAACACCGGGCTCTCCACCAATAACCCCCAAAAACCCACGAATTGGCCAAATGTTGACCTCAGAATTTCGGCCCAAATTTCCCCTAGCTCCTTTCACTGCTGGCTGAATTGGAACCCCTGTTCGACCCCTCAAATCTGCCCAAAACTTTTTTTTGCCAAATTATTGCTAAGGTCATTGTTAAAAACCCATAAAAACCAAGAAAGGGTTTGTCCTAGTTTTGTCGATTCAAAATTGACCCCAAATACTTGGCCCCTCCTCCACAAGCAAAAGATGTAACCTGCAATAGATCCTGTGTTTTTTGCTCCTCCAAAGTGCTGGAACACTCCCTGAGATAGTTGCAAACTCCAAGCAAGGGCTCTCCTGGACTCCTCAAATATCAAGCCCAAACTCCCTTCTCTCAACAACTCCCAAGTGTGCCTCCTCCAAGCACTGGGTAGTCCCTACGTTACTGCTAGTGTCTCCTCCCCACAAACTCGCACTCCCAACTTGGGCTGGCACTTGAAACTACCTCCTTGCATTGGCACTTGAAGTCCACCAAAGTAAGGGTTGAGATCTTCGCTCAAAGACACTCGTGTGCTAAACAACACTTGCAGACTTGGCTTCAGCTCAAGTGTGCTATGTCAAAGATAAGATTTCTAAATAGATGAATGCATGACCAAAATGAATGCCTCTTGCTCTATTTATCAAAGATCCTCCAAGATGCCCATGTGGGCCTAGCTTGACTTTCCCACACCAACTTCGCTCCAATGAGAGCCTACTCCACATGTGGGCTGTAATTATCCATGGGGTGGCCCCCACGCTCCACTAGAGCCACAATATTTCCCATCTTTCCTAATGTTTGGCCCCCCACTTAATCCCAAAATTCATGTGGGACCTCTAAACCCACATCTCCTAAGCGCAAACATGGAATAAGACAAAATTGGGCAAGATTGATATTTCCCTTAGCAATATTTGTTTGGTCAATTTAGTGTTGTCTAAATTGCTATCATAAATTGTCAACCGGGGCTCGTACGCTGATGAAGTGAAGTGTACAATATATACTTAAGCAGCTTTTCCTAGTTCTTTTTGTCATTTTTAGTTTATGTCTAACTTATCTTCCTAATGTGATGTGATGAAGTTATAAACAAGTGAGTGAATGTGTGTGTATGTGGCGATTTCTAAATGCTTCTTGAATTTTAAAGAGAAAACTTGAACAATAACTTGGAATGGAATTAAAGCTTCGAATGAAAGTAAAGCATCAAACAAAAAGACCAATGGCACTAGTCCAGTACCTTTACTGCTGATAAGAATGAAAATGACATCTACATTAACTCAGTTGAAAGCAAGAACACTACTCTAACTCCTCTATTGAATCTAAAGCAATGCAAAAATTAAGTGAGAAATCACACTACTTAATTCTCCCTTAACATTCTGCCTTTAGCTAAATTGATCATGTGAAAAAGAGTTAGGAGTGAATTAGCAATATGAGTCTAAAACTAAATAAACCAAGCTGCAATTAAATGATGTTTTGGTCCCATAAAAGTTAGTGAATCATGATAAAAAGAACCATCAAGAGATTAGCAACTTGACAAAACTTGATAAAGTAAACTTAGGCAAGGAAACTAACTAAGCAAGGAAACTAATGAAAGTCAAAGCGAAAGTCAGCAGTTTAGATAAGACAACTTTAGATGCCACTAGTGTTAGAAAGAAGGAAAAGAACACTGTCCTGGGCTCCTAACAAAGTTGTAAAAACACACACTGATCAGTCATGAAAAGTACAGAAACGTAAAGCAGCATGATTAAAACTGTACATTAATATGCATGGTGAATTAGAGAAAAAAGGAATGCAGGAAAACAAATTTAAAAGCTACTGTACAATGGTTGTAGCAGACAGGGGCCCTCCATCCACTTCAACCAATTAAAAAGATCAGCTACGCAGGTAAGAACAGAACTGTCTTCTTGGTATTAAATCAACATATAACAAAATATAGTGGAGTGCGTAAACGCTATGTAAAAGAGTCTTGAAACAGAGTTTACAACAACAAAAGACTAACTTCCAAAAACTGTCTAATCAGCGTGTAGAAACGCTTCATTTATAGCAGGAACACAAACTGTTCTGTGCGTAAACTAAGCTAACTAAAAGCTATGCAAAAGACACGTTCAGCAGCACCGTGCATGGATTTAGGAAACAATTATCATGGTTGATAAATCCGCTGTTGGATTCTTGTCCCCTGCAGTCTTCGTGGCTAAAGAAGAGGCCAGCTGTGACTTTCGTGCTCCGCCTGAACACGCAGAGCCATGCCACCGTTTGTAACCTTGCTGTTTGACCAGAGTTACCTCCACGTTGACCAGGGGTGTAGACGGCCAATTTGGCTGAGATGAAAGCACACGCACCATGTACACAGTCATACAAACTTGCCCATGTGGCTCTTTCCTCTGGAGGACACCTGGATCATAGCAAACAAGAAAATGGCTGTGGAATCTGGGATTGGCTGCGGAATCAGAGATCGGCTGCGGAAACCCTGTATCAGCTGCGGAATTGTAGCACTTGAACCAAAAATCTAAACCAACAGTCAATCATTAGCATAATTAGCAAATCATGTTAAAAAGTCCTATAATGCAATGAATTGAACAAGTTGATGAAGAAAATGATGACAAAAGAAGGAATTGAGTAGGAAAAGGCTGTTGGGAGGATGGGTAAATAAGTGCAGGTTTGAGGCTCAACAGGAGGCATGGTGGCGGCAAGGCTGGGTGACGTCACGCTGACGGGGGAGTGACGTCAGCGCGGGGAGGAAGGCGATAAGCAGTCTCCCCGGAAGGGCTTAGGGTGGTAAGCGGTATGGAGGGGAGGGGGGCAATGAACACCGGGGGCGCCTGACGCGTGGCGGGGGTACGGCGACAATACCGCCCATCCCCGGACGCAAAAGGTCGGGCGGGTTGCGTGCAGGATTGACCGCCCACCGTTGGATGGGCGGGGCAGAAGATCGTGCGGCGGGCGGCGATTGTGACATGCCGCCGTGTTAAATGTAATGGGGACTCGTCCAAATAAATTAATTAATTTAATTAAAATCGGGCGCGGGGGGTTAAAACTTTAGGATTATGGGTTTTCAAGGGTTTGGAGCGCCACTTATTAAAATGTTTTTATTTAAAAACTTTATAATAAAGTGGGTTTTGGGCGGAAGAAGGGGTAAATGGGTAAATGAGGGCGGGGTATCAGATTTTTTGGGTTTTAACCATAGTTTTTTAAAGAAACCATGGTTTTTAGGGGGAAAGGGGTTAATACCAACCCCAGATAGGTTGGTGTTTCCCCAAAGAAGGGTTGTATAGCTATAATGCTAGGGGGAGGGTATTTATAGATATTTTTTGGGAAATTTTCATAGATTCTAGTAGAATTAGGGAAAAGGGGGGAGTTAGGGAGCTAAATAATATATTAGTGGTTAATATGGTTTTGTGAGGTGAATGAAGGGGTAAAGCTAAGTTCTAATAGGTAAAACTTAACTTAGGATTTTGAGGATAAATGAAATGATGAGAAAGAATTTTACACAAAAAATGTGACTTCTTTTCATGTTTGAACTTCATGGTTTGACCAAGTAGTTTGTGATGCAATGAAGTGGAACTGGACACCTGAGCAGATCTCAAGGTCCTTGGGGGTGTTAGTAAAATGAAGTTTGGGGGAAAATAGGGGAAATTATACATGCTTCGAATGCTTGTCCTCCACTGTCTGCTTTTGATGCCAATACCCTGAGTGGCATAAGTTTTTGCACTTAATAAGCCAATTGGTGATGGCCCTCCATTTCTGCAACCTTGCACTACTTACCCATCCTAGTAATCCTAACATTTTTTCTTCAAAGGTGGGTGCACTTGAATTAGCTGGCGTTAATTGTCCTCTTTTTCTTTTGACTACCCTCCTATCTAAAACCTACCCTTATTTCTTCCAAGGCCCCAGATTAAGCAGTTGGGTACCTTTATTTCTCTACCTAGCTAGTCATCTGCCAAGCTTGAGCTGTTTGGTTAGGGAACATTCTCTATTCTGCAGCAAGCAATTTAACCATGGCATGGTCCAGTTTAGATTATTGGGCCATCCATCAAGTATGATTAGCAGCAGTATTGCAGAGCATTATACTGCTCAAGAGATTAGTTGTGGCATTTTAACTGGCCACTTTCTGGTCTTAGTTGGGTCATTTTCACTTTTCTCTTGACCACTTGATTTTCTTGCCTTTTGATTATTCTTTTAAGGCATACCCTCTTTTCATTTTTTAAGATTTGTAGCATGTATACAAAATATGGAACCTTTGCAGCCTGCAATGATGAACATATTTAGCCCTTCCATTTTCAATCATGAAAGATGAAACCTATTGGTATAGGAACCTAACAGGTACGACAGTCAATCTTCACGAATGTTGTGTTCAGTGCATTGAGAGCGATAGGGCGGTAGACACAGCTTCCTAAGGATAAAGGATATAGCCTATTGTGGTCTCCCAATATATGCTCGACAATACGTGGGAGCACAAGTCCGTACTAGAACTTGTCGTCTCAAAGTTGAGGAATCACCCAACCAACAATGAAAACAATAGTTACTAGGTTTTATGACGCCGGAATATGTCTCTAGCCTAGACTTGTAGATGTTGTGCGTTAGGTTCCAAAGTGTTTTTAGATTCATTAAATTTATTTTATAGTTGATCTTGTTTAAAAATTTTCCTTTCAGGTTCACCGCGTGATGTGTATACAATTCCTAAAATGCAGTCTAAGATGATAAACAGATGTTTAATCTTCTTTTGGCAATGAAAATTCTAGTTACTAAGGAAAGAGAACTGAAGGTCTTTCAACAAAGAGCACAAAGCACACACTAAATGCACTGTCCTAAATCAAACCAAGCAATCTAAATGCAAATGCACATGCATGTATTTGTTTTCAGCCTTCTTAATGAATGAATGACAAGAAGAATGCTAAGTGCAAATTTGAATTATTTTCCAAAGCGACAATACTAACAAATTTCTTTTTCAAAATGAAATGAAGATAAGGACAACATTTTGCAATTTCGAAATGAAAATTGTTTTCGACACTTGAAAAACTACTAATTCAAATCACATACAAGATTAACAGTACAATCGACTATCAAGAACAATGGGATTCTCTTCTATGACTGAAAACGACACTTGCGATACTTTTAGATCAAGGAACGACAGTCTGATTATGCTACTTCTTTGTAAAAGAGAACTGGAAATGGCGCACAATACACAAAAACACTTACAGTTCTTTGCACAATGGAGGCGGAATTATGGAAGAGAAGAGGGTTTCCACAGAGATATACTAACCACAGATAGCAAAACTCCTGAATAGAACTGAAAATAGTGAAGAAAGAACCAAAGTCTAAAGGTAAAGTTAACCCTCCCTGACCATCACACCTGTCACACAGGGAATCCAGTATGCAGCGCACCTACTGCACACGGGAAGTGTGATGCATGCAGACTGCCTTGAAGGGAGGGTGTGATGGTACCAGGGTTAGACTTTTATCTAGTCTTTGATCACAATTTGCAGTTCAATTCAGGGATTTAGGCCGAGTAAGTGATGTTCAGTTAATATAAATTGCAGGGGGTTGATCTAAGGAGATTACTAGAGCCACCACTTAGGGCAATTAGAGTGTTTGCAGATTGATTGTTCAATTTATAAACAAAACCCAGAGATAGACTGAAGCAGCATTGATCTACTTTTCACTTGCATAGCAAATGCAGTTCGAAGGCTAGCTGGCTTGACTTCAGGCTCCGTCTGTAAGTTTATTAAAACAAAAAGAAAAATAGACTACAAATTATCTATTTGCTCCCTAGTGGGTCACCATTTTGTTACCAAGGAATAGTGTCCACTTAGAGCTGTTATTCCCACTAAGACTGGTAGCTATCTTAGAAACAAACAAGTTAAAACTACTTTCGTTTTCCTTTATGAAAAATAGACAAGAGGGGAACAGGGGACACCAACCTTTATCTTGCGCTTGGTTCCTTGCTCGGTTCCTCTCCCTCTCGATAGATATTTGCCGCTCCTTATTTGTCTACATAGCTTCAGAGAGCACTTGTGGAATCAAAGCAGCATAATGCTATCGAAGAACAAAGATCTATATTCATAAACAATACAGGATCTGATATGTATTAACCACACAAATGTATATACAATCAAACATACACGAATGTGAAGGTAAACTTGAATAGCTTTATTAATATCAAGAATAGCAAGAGGATTACAACCAATTTTTCTGACCCAGCATCATCCTCCAGCAAGAAAGCCCTTCTTCACCTCAATTAAAGCTTATATCACCCAACACTATGAAGTTACACCAGAAAACCAACAACACTTCTCTACAAGATATAAGTTCCAGCCTCTGGATCTCTGTGATGAGGGATCCATATATAGATGATTGTAGGGGGGTGAGTCAGCTTCTGGGATTTTGATTAGTGTCCTCTCTCTGATAGTTGTTGATTCCACTTGGATATTGATGATCTCTTACTCATCCCTAGTCGAAATCAGAGAGGCAAGTGTCAGAGGGGAAGTTTTTGGAAGATTCTATGATCTTCCATCTCACAAACTGTCCCTGTCATTTGTCCATTCTCGCCCATCGCACCCTATAGAGGGGCCATCCAGTATGCATCACACCCTTTACACAGGAAGTTGATATGCATCACACCCTCTGCACTGGGCATTCAGTATGGTCCAGTTTTGACCATTTCTGAGCAGTATTCTGTGGAGAACTTCGGGGAGATGATGCAATCAACTAACCTTGTTCTTTTAGGTAGTGAAGCAACACTTTTAGGGACTTAGGAGCCCTCAGTTTATGGACATTTATGATTGGGGTGCAGCGCCCATAAATGTCTATAACAAGGACTGAGGCTTGGTACTGTGCAATGTGCAGCTCTAGAGTCCTAGATAGAGGGACTGTGCAGTTGAGGGACTCAAGTGCTCAAGTTGGAGGCTTGGGGCTTGAGATGCATATTGTTCATTTCTATATGCCTAGGCTAAGTGATTGTGTAGTTCGGGGACTTAGGAGGTCAAGCTTGAGAATTGAAGTTGCCCAATGCACAGTTCAGACAAGAGAACAAGCTGGGATGTTGCGAAGTTGGGGGGTTCAAGGGATCAAGCTTGAGCCTTGAGGCTTAGAGTTTCCTAATGTGTATTTTGAGACAGATACATACCAAGTGTTTGCACAGTTGCACATTTCAAGAGTTCAAGGCTGAGGCTTGATGCTTGAGACTATGCAATTCACAGAGAAGGCTGGATGGAGGTAAGGATTGCGCAGTGATGGATCTCAAGGGTTGGAACTAAGCCATGAGTTTTCGAAGTGCGCATTTATGGAAGGAAAAAATTGTTTATTGCACAGTTCCAAGAGACAAGGCTTCTGCTTGAGGGCTAAGACTACGAAATGCATAGTTCAGGTTGGCTAAAGGAGGTCGAGTGGTTTGGTTAGAGAGTTTTCCCAATTTGAATAAGTGTTGGATTAGTGAGAGGAAGATAAGAAAAATCATGGCTTTGAACATGACCACACACTTATATTACTTGACGGCACAACATGGAACACACATAACACATGAAGAACATCCTTTAATGAAACAACTTTGTGACAACCTACACCAAGTGCGACACTAAAGATACACTTTGCAATGACTGTGAAAACACTTGTACAATAGTGCTTGAAACTTTGGAAATGAGTGTGATACATGTTTATATGGTAATACCAACTCATTTACACAAAGGTTACCCCTGAAACCACGAAAACTAGCTTTCATGCATTGTGCAACACTCCACATGCTAAAATACGACATTTACTGTATGAAGAGAAAAGTGTGAATGACACTTGCGATACACAAACGACAGTGAAAGAGATACATTCTAGAGAAATCGTAACATGAAAACAACACTAATTAAAGTGAAATAAAGGAAAATCAATAGTCGAAAGCATGAAAATGGCACTTGTGAAAGCGAAGGTGCGCTAAAGTGATAGTTTGAAAAACTCACTAAAATAGAAGTAAAAATGTAGCAAAAAGTGGAAAAATATCAATGAAAGTGCACACTAACTATCGACATAAGTTAATTATTACATAGGCAGTGTCTTGATGGACCATGCTAACGCTTGTTCAAGCTTGCATAAAAACATGTGCTCATGAACTTGTTGCAGACTGAGCATGTGTGAGCAGGTGACTTCAAAACTTACAATTCAAAAGGGAGCTCAAGAACTTAAAAAAACATCAAACAAAAAATAAGTGACTATGGAATGATAGATCATAAGATCCATAGTGGGCTCCAAAATTCAAGTGCAAGCAAAATTTAGAGTGTGTTTGTCACAATGATAACACTTGGCAACACATTGGTAGAACTACAACTTCTCTGCCCATGTTAATTCTTTCATGTAGGGTCTATTTCTTCAAGGAGTATTGAGTCATATTTCAGATTACCATGGATTCACCACTTACCTCATGCATAAACATAGTCCCCTTCATTCCTTTACTCGGTTAAACATAAACATAAGGTCAGTGACCACACAATGTTTCAAATCAGGAAAGGGTAATGAGTTTCGTGAGCTTTAGATTTTCAGAGTGTAGTTTTTCATCTATGTAATTTCTTTGCTGCTAGTAGGCCTGGACAGTACCTCAATGGAGTCACTACAGGGACAAAAATTGCTCTGCTACTAGCAGGCTTGGACAATACCTCACCGAATTTTCTTTCTTCACCTCTTTGTGCAGGAATCTTTGCTCTTCCTTCATATTTATTTATTTATTTTGTATAGGACTATGCATCAACACTTATTTATTTCATGGGTGGAAGAGGGATCCTAACCTATTGAGAGAAGAAGAGGTTGTCCCTTTAGAGAAGCATATATAAGATCATTGGTATTGGTTTGCTTATTTAGATTTTCCCCTTGTCCTTCTCTACTTGATTGGATTAGCCTAAAAACACTAACACATAAAGACCCACGTGTAGGCATGAGGTTTCCATAATAGACATGGTGATCACGGTTCAACATAAGGCTTTCCTTATGCAAAGATCGCATTTTCTATCGAAACATAATCAGCCAAAAGGTGGAAACAAGACAAGGAAGAAGGAAAAAGAGTTAGCTAGAGAATCAGTCATGATGAATCGAAGTGCTGGAAACTTCATCCAGAACTTAAGCCCAAAAAGCTCCTTAAGGTGAAGGATGAAAAGAAGGCTAGTGCAACAGTCCAGCAAGATCTAGGTTCAGATTCAGGTGATGAAAGGAGGATAACCACTATGGTTATGACAGGTAAAAATTATGACACTGGTTCAAGTTCGAAAACTATTGTATCTTCTTCAAACATAAATCCTTCACATGAGGATAAAAGAGTTGAACTCTTCCACATAAGGATAACTTCTAAGCATACAAAGATTGACACGATGTTTGACAATAGATTGCAAGAAAATTTAATATATGAACATATATTTAATCAATTGGGATTGAAGGCACATAATCATCCAAGACCATACCCATTAGGTTGGATTAATAAATACACTCAAATATATGTCACGTAGCAGTGTCAGTTAAAATTTGAAATTGCATCTAAGTACATTGATGAAGTGGAGTTAGATGTGGTCCCAGTAGACATATGTGGAGTTGTCTTAGGAAGTCCTTATCTTTATGATAGAGATGTAGTGTTTTACATAAGAGAACATAAATGCCACCTAAAGAAAGAAGGGGTTGAATTTATTGTTAGGGAACATAAAGTCAAATCAAACTTGGATTTTATTATTACAAATCAAGTTAAGAAGTTAATAAATTCAAGTAAATATGTATTCATGTTTATTAAGGAACAACATAAGGATGATTGTTCGGAATGCAAGATTCAGTTTATAGATCAATTGGTCAAGGTGGTTAATTATTTTCCAAGAAATATTATTCATAAATTGGATAAGAAACATGAGATACATTTAATGTCCTATGAACATCTTCTTAAAAAGAGAATGAGTCTCAATTCAATCATTCAACTAAATTATAGAAACTATCATCATTAGCAGTGTATTGCAGGGAATGGTACATGTGAGTCTAATCAGAGACTTGTTTCAAATGGTATGTTTATTTTCAGTTTCAGGGGTGCAAGTCAATGTTAGATTTATTTGGTATTGCATCATCATTTCATGCTTTAAAAAATAATAAAGCCTCTTTTCAAGTGGAGAGGAAGTCTATAAGTTTTCATGACAAAGCATTTTCGAAAGCAGATCTAAAGTTTCCTTATCATGATTTGAAAACTAATGCATTAAGTGAAAGTGTTATCCAATGGAGATATCAGTTAATAGAAAAATAAATAGTGATTCAAGTAAATCAACAATTACATAGATACTTTCAAAGCCAAACTATGTTGCAACAGCCTTTACATCATAGCTGGATGAGTTATGTGCAGCAAGTTCACTTAGTAATCAGTCAACAGGAAAGTAAATCAAGTCATGTAATTGATATGAAGTCAAAATCAAAGGAAGCTTTGAGTATTTCAGTTATTCCGGAAAGTAGATTGTTAATACCCATCAGATGTATTGAACAAAGTTCTACAAATATTGTTTCAAAGATGTTTTTGAATCACTAACTCATGATTCTTCGTGGAAAGAATGCAATTTCCATGTTGATAACAGGTTATTTGACCATCATCGCAAGTTGTTCATACTACGGATGGAAGAAATAGGTCATGGAATCGAAAGGTACCATGGTAAACATCATCAGGGTCATCACTTGTAGGTGATTGATCATATGTATTGGTACATCGTCAGGTCAAGGTGGAAAGAGAGGTAGTTATACCCTCATTGACTATTTGTTTAGTCAAACTTTTGTGGTCCAAAAGTTTTCAAGTGGAGAGGAATAATCCAGGAGGAACTGTTGATTCAAATTGCACAAATATTCAAGTGTCATCATCAGTGTTCTGTGTCTTCGTCACTTCAGTTCAACTTCGACAGTGTTGGTTATGACCAAGCTGTTCAGGTAATGTTCATAGGTTTTCATGGCATTCAGCGGAGATGGTTTAGCACCTGGTTGTCGACCTGAGTTCGTAGACATTTCCCTAGGGTTTGGTAGACGACATGTGTTTTGTCATTCATCATGGCATGATATGTCATCAGGGTTATTGTTTTGTCAAAGGATCAATATCATCATTTTTCGATGATAGGCATGTGGTTTTATGTCACATTGTGATGAAAGATTGTAAAAGGGTTTTTTTTTTTAAGTTCTAGACCTAAACCGTAATCCTACATCTAAGTCCTAAATACATAAAACCTATGTTAAACACCATTGCCTAAGCTCTAAACCCCTTTTTATAAACCTTACAATGTATAACCCTAAGTCTTATAGTCCTCAGCCTAATGTTAAATACAAAAAAATTATAAATACACAGTGCCCTAACCAGAGAGTTAACAACGGTAGGACCGTGTCATATGAGCAACAAAGTAAACCATCAAAGTTAGGCAATAGTTAGGTCCCTAATCACTAGTTAAACCATGTCGGGGCATGTGATTAGTAGTTTGGTAATCCATCGAGGCTTGGGAACCGCAGACCTTAACCGTGTGGGTATGGAGACTACAATGGAGAAGGCATGTGAGCAGGGCAATAACCACAATAGTTAAATCGCGTGGGGAATGGAACCGTCGAGCTTGGAAACCACATGGAGTTATCACATGTGACACATCTCCGCCAACCGGAACAGCAGGAGAGCAAGCCACCGAGATAACCGCCCTTCGAACGGTTTAACTCCTATTGTTCACATGGGTCATTAATGCCTCCGCCTGGTTAGCTTCCAGCTAGTGGTTTTGGGCTAATCCAAAGTTTTTTTTTGGGTTTTGTTGTTAGTTTGTTTAAAAATTAATTCCATGACCATGAAATTAACCCTAAGGTGGAAAATTGTCACTAGAACAAACTTTTAAACTGATCCTGAAGCAAAAAAATGCATCTGCAAACCAGCTAAAGTGGTTTCAATGTATCCATAGGAATTTAAAAGGTAGATTTGTCCATTGAAGGAGAGGAGAGTGGTTTTGAGTTTCATGTGCAGGTTCTAGAGGGATAGAGGCGATTTTGTTTTCAGAGTTTCAGGAGCATCCAGAGTCAGAATTGGAAACTGTAAGCAGTGTTGGAAAGCTGTTCCAGAGGGATATCTGATGACAAAGGTTAGAATTGCTTGTGTGCAAGTTCAGTCTATATAATTCACTATGTAATCATCTCCTTCCTTCTCATTCCTAATAAAACGGTTGCCCATCTTGAAAGCGGACCCAGAGACGTAGTCCATCAGGGGCGAACTCCATAATCAATCTTGTTGTTTGGTATAGCTATGTTTTTACAATTTTCACTTATGTTATGCATCAATTTCATGTTTAATCAACTGTCCTAAAGTGTTTACTCAATCAGTTTACCTCGATTTCCATGATTTTAGTTAACATTCAATTCATTAATGGCTAATCAATTCTACGTCAGTATTTAGTTTATGGTAATTTCGGATCATATAATTTTGTATCAAAGTAGGTTGCATTTGTGGAATTTGCTTTTGAATGTTAACTAGGTTAAAGTCGCAATGGGGAGAAGGAATCCTTGAGCAGCTCGATCCAGATATTGGGAAGGGACAAGTCGTTCAGAAATTGACCATGTCAAGACCTGATGCAGGTGAAAACACTGAAACTAAGATGAGTGAGGAATAGTTTCAACAAGCGTTCTTAATGATGCAATAGATGTTGGGAGATTTTTACGAAGACAAGAAGGCGAGAGATGCAGCTTCTTCAAAGCCATCGAAGAAGGACAAAGGTAAAGGCAAGCATGATAAACCAACTTCACCTCCATCATCTTCATCATCCTCTTCTTCTTCTTCTTCTTCCAGTGCAGAATCTGAAACATAAAAGAAACCTAAGAAAAAATATCTTTTGAAACTTGATGTTAAATTTGAGTTACATGTTTATGATGGCGAAATGAATCCTGAAAAGCTAGATAACTGGATAAAGCAGTTATAAGTGTATTGTCGCATTCAGAACATTTTTAGAGATAAAACTATAATTCAGTTAGCTACACTTAGAATGCGGGGAACAACTTTAATCAGGTGGGAAATCAAAACTCAGATAGATGTAAAGCGTAAAGGAAAAGTCATCTCTTCATGGTCTAAGTTTTTAAAAGCTCTTAGGAAATAGTTCTATCCTTTAGGATACATGCAACAAGATGTTATTGATTGGCAGCATCTGAGGCAAGGTAAAGGGCAAATTTTTCAAGAGTTTACTTAGGAGTTCAGAAAGAAAGCATTGGTGCTTGGTATTTCATTAGATACACGTGAAACTTTGTTAAAATACATCGGCAGTTTACATTCATATTTGCAGCATACTTTATTGATGTTTAATCCTGATGATTTTGATGAGGTGTGTGTTTAGGCCATACATATTGAATCAGGTGGCAGACCATTCAAGTTTTCATCTTAGTCATCCAAAGAGTTGGAAACCAAAGATTCCAGTGATAGTAAGGGGAAGAACAATTTCAAGAGAAAGAAATCAACGATCGTTCAGAAGGAAAGACCTACTAAAATTCAGTTAGCCACACTTAGAATGGGGGGAACAACTTTAATTTGGTGGGAAATCAAAACTTAGATAGATGTAAAGCATAAAGGAAAAGTCATCTCTTCATGGTCTAAGTTTTCTAAAGCTCTTAGGAAACAATTCTATCCTTTAGGAAACATGCATCAAGTTGTTAGTGATTGATAGCATCCAAGGCAAGGTAAGGGTAGAGTGTTCATGAATTTACTCAAGAGTTTAGAATGAAAGAATTGGTGCTTGATATTTCATTGGATACACGTGAAACTTTGTTAAAATACATCGGCAATTTACATTCATATTTGCAGCATACTTTATTGATGTTTAATCCTGATGATTTTGATGAGGTGTGTGTTCAAGCCATACATATTGAATCAGGTGGCAGACCATTCAAGTTCTCATCATAGTCATCCAAAGAGTTGGAAACCAAAGATTCCATTGACAGAAAGGGGAAGAACAATTCTAAGAGAAATAAATCAGTGATCATTTAGAAGGAAAGACCTACTTGTTATCATTTCCAGAGAATTGGTCATGATGAATTGAAGTGCTGGAAAGTTCATCCAAAACTTAAGCCCAAAAAGTTCCTTAAGGCAAAGGATGAAAAGAAGGTCATTGCAGCAGTCCAGCAAGATCTGGGTTTAGATTCAGGTGATGAAAGGAGGATAACCGCTATGGTTACAACGGGTAAAACGTTTGACACAGGTTCAAGTTCGAAAAATATTATATCTTCTTCAATTATAAATCCTTCACATGAGGATAAAAGAGTTGAACTCTTCCACATAAGGATAAATTCTAAGCATACAAATATTGACACAATGTTTGATAGTGGATCGCAAGCAAATTTAATATCTGAAGATATAGTTAATCAATTGGGATTGGAGACATAGAATCATCCAAGACCATACCCATTAGATTGGATTAATAAATCAACTCAGATACATGTCACGAAGTAGTGTCAGTTAAAATTTGCAATTACATCTAAGTACATTGATGAAGTGGAGTTAAATGTGGTCCCAGTAGACATATGTGGAGTTGTCTTAGGAAGTCCTTATCTTTATGATAGAGATGCAATGTTTTACAACAGAGAACATAAATATCACCTAAAGAAAGAAGGGGTTGAATTTATTATTAGGGCACATAAAGTCAAATCAAATTTGGATTTAGTTGTTACAAATCAAGTTAAGCAGTTAATAAATTCAAGTAAATATGTATTCATGTTTATTAAGGAACAACATAAGGATGATTTTTTGGAATGCGAGATTCAGTTTATAGATCAATTGGTCAAGGTGGTTAATTCTTTCCCAAGAAATCTTATTCATAAACGAGATAAGAAACATGAGATACATTTAATGTCTTATGAACATCGTCTTAGAAAGTGAATGAATCTGAACTCATTCATTCAATTAAAATCTAGAAACTATCATCATCAACAGTGTATTGCAGGGAATGGTACATGTGAGTCTAATCAGAGACATATTTTAGAAGGTATGTTTATTTTCAGTTTCAGGGGTGCAGGTCAGTATTGGGGAAAGTCAGCGTTACATGTCTTTGGTATTGCATGTTTATTTCATGCTTTAAAAAATAATAAAGCCTCTTTTCAAGTGGAGAGGAAATCTACAAGTTTTCATGACAAAGCATTTTCAAAAGAAGATCTAAAGTTTCCTTATCAAGATTTGAAAACAAATGCATTAAGTGAAAGTGTTAATCAATGGAGATATCAATTAATAGACGAAGAAATCATGATTCAAGTAAATCAACAATTACTTAAATACTTTCAAAGTCAACTAAGTTACAGTAGTCTTTACATCACAACTAGATCAGTTCTGTGCAACAAGTTCACTTATTAATTAGTCAACGGGAAAGTAAATCAAGTCAAGTAATTAATTGGAAGTCAAAATCCAAGGAGTCTTTGAATATTTCAGTTATTCCAAAAAGTAGATTGTTAATACCCGTCAGATGTATTGAACAAATTTCTACAAATATTGTTTTCAAAGATGTTTTGAATCACTAACTCATGATTCTTCATGGAAAGAATTCAATTGCCATGTTGATAACAGGTTGTTCTCCCATCGTTGCAAGTTGTTCATATTGTGGATGGAAGAAATAGGTCACCGAATTGAAAGGTACCATGGTTAGCATCATCAGGGTCATCACATGTAGATGATTGATCGAATGTATTGGTACATCGTCAGGTCAAGGTGGAAAGAGAGGGAGTTCTAGCCTCATCGACTATTTTTTTAGTCAAAATTGTGTGGTCCAAAAGCTTTCAAGTGGAGAGGAATGATCCAGGAGGATCTGTTGATTCAAATTGCACAGATATTCAAGTGTTGTCATCAGTGTTCAGTGTCATCTTCACTTCAGTTCAACTTCAACAGTGTTGGTTATGATCAGGTTGTTCAGGTAATGTTCATAGATTTTCATGGCGTTCAGCGGAGATGGTTTAGTGCATGGTTGTCGACTTGAGTTCATCAATAGTTCCCTAGGGTTTGGTTGATGACATGTGTTTTGTTGTTTGTCATTACAGGATATGTCGTTAGGGTTGTCGTCATGGCAAAGGATCACTATCTTCATTTGCCGATGATAAGCATGTGGTTTTATGTCACATTGTGATAAAATATTGTAAAAGGGTTTTTTTTTTTTAAAGTTCTAGACCTAAACCCTAATCCTACATCTAAGTCCTAAATACCTAAAACCTATGCTAAACACCATTACCTAAGATATAAACCCCTTTTTATAAACCTTACAATGTATAACCCTAAGTCTTATAGTCCTCAGCCAAATGTTAAATACAAAACATTATAAATACACAGTCCCCTAACAACAAAGTCAACAGCGGCGCAAACATGTCATATGAGCAATAGAGTAAACCGTCGGAGTTAGCCAATAGTTAGGTCCCTAACCACTAGTTAAACTGTGTCGGGGCATGTGATCAACAGTCTGGTAAGTCGTTGAGGCTTGGGAACCGCAGACCTTAACCGTACAGGTATGGAGACCACGGCGGAGAAGGCATGTGAGCAAGGCAATAGCCACAGTAGCTAAACCACATGGGGAACAGAATCGTCGGGCTTGGAAACCATGCAGAGTTATCACATGTGACACGTCTTCGCTAACCGAAACTACCAGAGAGCAAGCTACCAAAATAACTACCCTTCAAATGATTTAACTCCATGTGTTCACATGGATCGTTAATTCGTCCACCCGATTAGCTTCCAGCTAGCGGTTTCGGGCTAATCCAAAGTTCTGTTTTGGGTTTTGTTTTTAGTTTGTTTAAAAATTAATTCCATCACCATGAAATTAAGCCTAAGGTGGAAAATTGTCATTAGACCGAACTTTTAAAATGATCGTGAAGCAACAAAATGCATCTACAAACTAGCTAAAGTGGTTTCAATGTATCCACATGCCTTTAAAAGGTGGATCTGTCCATTGAAAGAGAGGAGAGTGGTTTTGAGTTTCATGTGTAGGTTCTAGAGGGATAGAGGCGATTTTGTTTTTAGAGCTTTAGGAGCATCCATAGTCGGAATTGGAAACCGTCACTAGTGTTGGAAAGCTGGTTCAGTGGGCTATTTGACGACAGAGATAAAAATTGAATGTGTGTAAGTTCAATCTGTATAATTCATTGTGTAATCGACTCCTTCCTTCTCATTCCTAATAAAATGGTCACCCATCTTGAAAGCGGACCTAAAGATGTAGTCCATAAGAGATGAACTTCATAATCAATTTTGTTGTTTGGTATAACTATGTTTTTAATGTTTGCACTTCTATTATGCATCGATTCATGTTTAATCAATTTTCCTAAAGTGTTTGCTCAAGTAGCTTACCTCAATTTCCATGCGTTCAATTAACATTCAACTCATTAATTGCTAATCAATTCTACATCAGTATTTAGTTTATGGTCATTTCAGATCATATAATTTGGTATCAGAGTAGGTTACATTTGTAAAATTTTCCATTGAATGCTAGCCAGGTCAAAGTCATGACAAGGAGAAGGAAACCTTGAGCAGATCGATCTTGAGATTGGAAAGTGATGAGTTGTTCAGAAATTGACCATGTCAGGACCTGATGTAGGTGAAAACACTGAAACTAAGATGAGTGAGGAACAATTTCAGTAGGCATTCTTAACCATGCAATAGATGTTGGGAGAATTGTGTGAAGACAAGAAGGCGAGAGATGCAGCTTCTTAAAATCCATCGAAGAAGGAAAAAGATAAAGGCAAGGCTAATAAACCACCTTCACCTCCATCATATCCATCATCCTTCTTCTTCTTCTTCTTCCTCTAATGCAGAATCTGAAACGGAAAAGAATTCTAAGAAAACACCTCTTTTCAAACTTGATGTTAAATTTGAGTTACCTATTTATGATGGCAAAATGAATCTTGAAATGCTAGATAACTAGATAAAGCAATTAGAAGTCTATTGTCACATTCATAACATTTCTAGAGATAAAACTAAAATTCAACTAGCTACACTTAGAATGGGTGGAACATCTTTAATCTGGTGGGAAATAATTCTATCATTTAGGATACATGTAGTAAGCTGTTATTGATTAGCATCATCTGAGGCAAGGTAAGGGAAGAGTGTTCAGGAGTTTACTCAGGAGTTCAGAAAGAAAGCATTGGCACTTGGTATTTCATTGGATACACGTGAAACTTTGTTAAAATACATCGACATTTTACATTCATATTTGCAACATACTTTATTGATTTTTAATCCTGATGATTTTGATGAGTTGTGTGTTCAGGCCATACATATTGAATCAGGTGGCAGACCATTCAAGTTTTCATCTCAATCATCCAAAGAGTTGGAAACCAAAGATTCGAGTGACAGTAAGGGGAAGAATAATTCGAAGAGAAAGAAACCAGCGATCATTGAAGGAAAGACCTACTTGTTCTCATTGCCAAAGAATTGGTCATGATGAATCAAAGTGCTGGAAACTTCATCCAGAACTTAAGCCCAAAAATTTCCTTAAGGCGAAGGATGAAAAGAAGGCCATTGCAGTAGTCCAACAAGATCTGGGTTTAGATTCAGGTGATGAAACGAGGATAACCGCTATGGTTATGACAGGTAAAACTTCTGACACTGGTTCGAGTTTAAAAACTATTGTATCTTCTTCAAACATAAATCCTTCACATGAGGATAATAGAGTTTAACTCTTCCACATAAGTTAATTTCTAAGCATACAAAGATTGACACAATGTTTGATAGTGGATCGCAAGAAAATTTAATATCTGGACATATAGTTAATCAATTGGGATTGGAGACACAAAATCATCCAAGACCACACCCATTAGGTTGGATTAATAAATCAACTCAGATTCATGTCACGAAGCAATGTCAGTTAAAATTTACAATTACATCTAAGTACATTTATGAAGTGGAGTTAGATGTGGTCCCAGTAGACATATGTGGAGTTTTCTTAGGAAGTCCTTATCTTTATGATAGAGATGCAATTTTTTACAGAAGAGAACATAAATATCACCTAAACAAAGAAGGGGTGAATTTATTATTAGGGAACATAAAGTTAAATCAAACTTGGATTTAATTGTTACAAATCAAGTTAAGCAGTTAATAAATTCAAGTAAATATGTATTCATGTTTATTAAGGAACAACATAAGGATGATTGTTCAGAATGCGAGATTTAGTTTATATATCAATTGGTCAAGGTGGCTAATTCTTTTCCAAGAAATCTTATTCATAAACGGGATAAGCAACATGAGATACATTTTATGTCATATGAACATCTTCTTAAAAAGAGAATGACTCTCAAATCATTCATTCAATTGAATTCTAGAAACTATCATCATCAACAGTGTATTGCGGGGAATGGTACATGTGAGTCTAATTAGAGACTTGTTTTAGATAGTATGTTTATTTTCAGTTTCAGGTGTGTAGGTCAGTATTGGGGACATTCAATTTTGCATTTATTTGGTATTGCATCATCATTTTATGCTTTAAAAAATAATAAATCCTCTTTTCAAGTGGAGAGGAAGTCTTTAAGTTTTCATGACAAAGAATTTTTGAAAGCAAATCTAAGGTTTCCTTATCATGATTTGAGAACTAATGCATTAATTTAAAGTGTTAGTCAATGGAGATATCAGTTAATAGATGAAGAAATAATGATTCAAGTAAATCAACAATTAATTAGATACTTTCAAAGTCAAACGAAGTTGCATCAGTCTTTACATCATAGCTGGATGAGTTTTGTGCAACAAGTTCACGTAGTAATCAGTCAATAGGAAAGTAAATCAAGTCAAGTAATTGATATGAAGTCAAAATCGAAGGATTCTTTGAATATTCAGTTATTCCAGAAAGCAGATTGTTAATACCCATTAGATGTATTAAACAAATTTATACAAATATTGTTTTCAAAGATGTTTTTGAATCACTAACTCATGATTATTCGTGGAAAGAATTCAATTTCCATGTTGATAGTAGGTTGTTTTCCCATCGTCGCAAGTTGTTCATACTACAGATGGAAGAAATAGGTCACCAAATTGAAAGGCACCATGGTCAGCATCATCATGGTTATCACTTGTAGGTGATTGATCAAATGTATTGGTACATCGTCAGGACAAGGTGGAAAGAGAGGGAGTTCTACCCTTATCGACTATTTGTTTAGTCAAAATTTTGTGGTCCAAAATCTTTCAAGTGGAGAGGAATGATCCAGGAGGATCTGTTGATTCAAATTGCACAGGTATTCAACTGTCTTCATAAGTGTTTAGTGTCGTCATCACTTCAGTTCAGCTTCGACAGTGTTGGTTATGATTAGGATGTTCAGGTAATGTTCATAGGTTTTCATGGCGTTCAACGGAGATGGTTTAGTGCCTGGTTGTTAACAAGAGTTCATCGATAGCTCCCTACAGTTTGGTCAACAACATGTGTTTTGTCATTCGTCGTTGTAGGATATGTCATCAGGGTTGTCGTCGTGGCAAAGAATCAATATCGTCGTTTGTCGATGATAGGCATGTGGTTTTATGTCACATTGGGACAAAAGATTGTAAAAGTTTTTTTTTAAGTTCTAGACCTAAACCCTAATCCTACATCTAAGTCCT
Source organism: Pinus taeda (assembly GCA_000404065.3). NCBI lineage: Eukaryota > Viridiplantae > Streptophyta > Pinopsida > Pinales > Pinaceae > Pinus > Pinus taeda. Next base: position 200,177 of record APFE030854690.1, on the reverse strand, counting down.
AAATACATAAAACCTATGTATAAAACCTATGCTAAACACCATTACCTAAGCTGTAAACCCATTTTTATAAACCTTACAATTTATAACCCTAAGTCTTATAGTCCTTGGCCTAATGTTAAATACAAAACATTATAAATACACAGCCCCCTAACCCTAGAGTTAACAATGGCGGGAGCGTGTCATATGAGCAAGAGAGTAAACCGTCAGAGTTAGAAAATAGTCAGGTCCCTAATTGCCAGTTAAACCATGTTGGGGCACGTAATCAATAGTCTGGTAAGCCGTCGAGGCTTGGGAACCACAGACATTAACCGTGTAAGTATGGAGACCACTACTGAGAAGGAATGTGATCAGAGCAGTAACTGCAGTAGCTAAACTGCATGGAACAGAACCGTCAGGCTTGGAAACCATGCGGAGTTATCACATGTGACATGTCTCTGCTGACTAGAACTACCGGAGAGCAAACCGCCAAGATAACCACCCTTCAAATGATTTAACTCCATGTGTTCACATGGGTCGTTAACGCCTCCACCCAATTTGCTGCTAGCTAGCGATTTCAGGCTAACCCAAAGTTTTGTTTTGGGTTTTGTTGTTAGTTTGTTTAAAAATTAATTCCATGACCATGAAATTAACCCCTAAAGTGGAAAATTATCACTAGACCAAATTTTTAAACCATTCCTGAAGCACAAAATGCATCTACAAACCAGCTAAAGTGGTTTCAATGTATCCACAGGAATTTAAAAGGCGGACTTGTCCATTGAAAGAGAGGAGAGTTGTTTTGAGAGGCGATTTTGGTTTCAAAGTTTTGGGAGCATCCGGAGTCGGAATTGGAAATCGTAAGCAACGTTAGAAAGCTGGTTCAGAGGGATATATGATGACAGAGGTTAGAATTGCCTATGTGCAAGTTCATTCTATATAATTCAATGTGTAATCGACTCCTTCCTTCTCATTCCTAATAAAACAGTTGCCCATCTTGAAAGCAGACTCAGAGGCGTAACACATTAGGGACGAAATCTGTAATCAATTTTGTTGACTGGTATAAATGTGTTTTTACCATTTACACTTCTATTATGCATCTATTTCATCTTTAATCAACGATCGTAAAGTGTTTTACTCAAACAGTTTACCTCGATTTCTGTGTTTTTAGTTAACATTCAACTCATTAATTACTAATCAATTCTACATCAGTATTTAGTTTATGGTCATTTCATATCATATAATTTGGTATCAGAGTAGGTTGCATTTGTAGAATTTTCCATTAAATGTTAACCAGGTCAAAGTTGCAATGAGTAGAAGGAATCCTTGAGCAGATCGATCCAGAGATTGGAAAGCGACGAGTCGTTTAGAAATTGACCATGTCAGGACCTAATGCATGTGAAAACACTGAAACTAAGATGAGTGAGGAACAATTTCAATAGGCATTTTTAACCATGCAGCAGATGTTCGGAGAATTGTACGAAGACAAGAAGGCGAGAGATGCAACTTCTTTAAAGCCATCGAAGAAGGACAAACGTAAAGGCAAGGTTGATAAACCACCTTTACCTCCATCATCTCCATCATACTCTTCTTCTTCTTCTTCTTCTAGTGCAAAATCTGAAACGGAAAAGAAACCTAAGAAAACATCTCTTTTGAAACTTGATGTTAAATTTGAGGTACCTGTTTATGATGGTGAAATGAATCCTAAAAAGCTAGATAACTAGATAAACCAATTAGAAGTGTATTGTTGCATTCAGAACATTTCTAGAGATAAAACTAAAATTTAGTTAGCTACACTTAGAATGGGGGGAACAACTTTAATCTGGTGGGAAAGCAAAAATCAGATAGATGTAAAGTGTAGAGGAAAAGTCATCTCTTCATGGTCTACATTTTTAAAAGCTCTTAGGAAATAGTTCTATCCTATAGGATACATGCAGCAAGATGCTGTTGATTGGCAGCATCTGAGGCAAGGTAAAGGGTAGAGTGTTCAGGAGTTTACTCAGGAGTTAAGAAAGAAATCATTGGCGCTTGGTATTTCATTGGATACACGTGAAACTTTGTTAAAATACATCGACAATTTACATTCATATTTGCAGCATACTTTATTGATGTTTTAGTCCTGATGATTTTGATGAGATGTGTATTCAGGTCATACATATTGAATCAGGTGGTAGACCATTCAATTTTTAATCTCAGTCATCCAAAGAGTTGGAAACCAAAGATTCGAGTGACAGTAAGGGGAAGAACAATTCGAAGAGAAAGAAATCAACGATCGTTCAAAAGGAAAGACCTACTTGTTCTCATTATCAAAGAATCGGTCATGATGAATCGAAGTGCTAGAAACTTCATCCAGAACTTAAGCCCAAAAAGTTCCTTAAGGCGAAGGATGAAAAGGAGGCCATTGCAGCAATCTAACAAGATTTGGGTTTAGATTCAGGTGATGAAAGGAGGATAACTGCTATGGTTATGACAGGCAAAATTTCTAACACTGGTTTGAGTTTGAAAACCATTGTATCTTCTTCAAACATAAATCCTTCACATGAGGATAAAAGAGTTGAAATCTTCCACATAAGTTAACTTCTATGCATACAAAGATTGACACAATGTTTGACAATGGATCGCAAACAAATTTAATATCTGAACATATAGTTAATCAATTGGGATTGGGGACACAGAATCATCCAAGACCATACCCTTTAGGTTGAATTAATAAATCAACTCAGATACATGTCACGAAGTAGTGTCAGTTACAATTTGCAATTACATCTAAATACATTGATGAAGTGGAGTTAGATGTGATCCTAGTAGACATATGTGGAGTTGTCTTAGGAAGTCCTTATCTTTATGATAGAGATGCAGTGTTTCACAGAAGATAACATAAATATCACCTAAAGAAAGAAGCAGTTGAATTTATTGTTAGGGCACATAAAGTCAAATCAAACTTGGATTTAATTGTTACAAATCAAGTTAAGCAATTAATAAATTCAAGTAAATATGTATTCATGTTTATTAAGGAACAACATAAGGATGATTGTTCGGAAAGAGAGATTCTGTTCATAGATCAATTCGTCAAGGTGGTTGATTATTTTCCAAGAAATCTTATTCATAAACGGGATAAGGAACATGAGATACATTTAATGTCCTATGAACATCTTCATAAAAAGAGAATGACTCTCAATTCATTCATTCAACTGATTTCTAGAAACTATCATCATCAGAGGTGTATTTCATGGAATGGTACATCTGATTCTAATCAGAGACTTGTTTCAGATGGTATGTTTATTTTCAATTTCAGGGGTGCAGGTCAGTATTGAGGAAAGTCAGTGTTAAATTTCTTTGTTATTGCATCATCATTTCATGCTTTAAAAAATAATAAACCCTCTTTTCAAGTGGAGAGGAATTCTATAAGTTTTCATGACAAAGCGTTTTCGAAAGCAGATCTAAAGTTTCCTTATCATGAGTTGAAAACTAATGCATTAAGTGAAAGTGTTAGCCAATGGAGATATCAGATAATAGATGAAGAAATAGTGATTCAAGTAAATCAAAAATTAATTATATACTTTCAAATTAAAACTAAGTTGCAACAGCTTTTACATCACAGCTGGATGAGTTATGTGCAACAAGTTCACTTAGTAAATAGTCAACAGGAAAGTAAATCAAGTCAAGTAATTGATATGAAGTCAAAGTCAAAGGAGTCTTTGAATATTTCAGTTATTTTGAAAACTATATTGTTAATATCCATCAGATGTATTGAACAAAGTTATACAAATACTGTTTTCAAAGATGTTTTTGAATTACTAACTCATGATTCTTCGTGGAAAGAAATTCAACTTCCATGTTGATAACAGGTTATTTTCCCATCATCGCAAGTTTTTCATATTGTGGATGGAAGAAACAAGTCACCGAATCCAAACGCACCATGTTCATCACTTGCAAGTGATTGATCGAATGTATTGGTACATCGTCAAGTCAAGGTGGAAAGAGAGGGAGTTCTACCCTCATCGACTATTTTGTTAGTCAAACTTTTGTGGCCCAAAAGCTTTCAAGTGGAGAGGAATCATCCAGGAGGATCTGATGATTAAAATTGCATAGATATTCAAGTGTCATCATCAGTGTTTAGTGTCATTGTCACTTTAGTTCAGCTTCGATAGTGTTGGTTATGATCAAGTTGTTCAGGTAATGTTCATAGGTTTTCATGGCGTTAAGTGGAGATGGTTTAGCGCTTGGTTGTCGACTTGAGTTCATCGACAGCTCCCCTGGGTTTGGTTGATGACATGTGTTTTTTCGTTCGTCTTTGCAGGATATGTCGTCGGGGTTGTCATCATGGCAAATAATCAATATCGCCATTTTTCGATGATAGGCATGTGGTTTTATGTCACATTGTGACAAAATATTGTAAAAGGTTTTTTTTTTAAGTTCTAGACCTAAACCCTAATTCTACATCTAAGTCCTTAATACATAAAACCTATGTATTCATCGACAGCTCCCTTGGGTTTGATTGATGACATGTGTTTTTTCGTTTGTCTTTGCAGGATATGTCGTCAGGGTTGTCATCATGGCAAATAATCAATATCGCCATTTTTCGATGATAGGCATGTGGTTTTATGTCACATTGTGACAAAAGATTGTAAAAGGTTTTTTTTTTAAGTTCTAGACCTAAACCCTAATTCTACATCTAAGTCCTTAATACATAAAACCTATGTATAAAACCTATGCTAAACACCATTACCTAAGCTCTAAACCCCTTTTTATAAACCTTACAATGTATAACCTAAGTCTTATAGTCCTCAACCTAATGTTAAATACAAAACGTTATAAATACACAGTCCCCTAACCGCAGAGTTAACAATGACGAGACCATGTCATATGAGCAACAGAGTAAACCGTCAGAGTTAGCCAATAGTCAGGTCCCTAACCACTAGTTAAACCATGTCGGGAGATGTGATCAGAAGTCTGGTAAGCCGTCAGGGCTTGGTAACCATGGACATTAACCGCATGGGTATGGAGTGTTGTGGAGAAGGAATATGAGTAGGGTAGTAACCGCAGCAGCTAAACCGCGCGGGGAATGGCACTATTGGGCTTGGAAACAGTGCAGAGTTATCACATGTGACATGTCTACGCTGACCAAAACTACCAGAGAGCTAGCCGTCAAGATAACCACCCTTCAAAGGATTTAACTCCATGTGTTCACATAAGGCGTTAACGCCTCCACCCAATTTGCTGCTAGCTAGCGATTTCAGGCTAACCCAAAGTTTTGTTTTGGGTTTTGTTGTTAGTTTGTATAAAAATTAATACCATGACCATGACATTAACCCCTAAGGTGGCAAATTGTCACTAGAACAAACTTTTAAACCGTTCCTGAAGCAACAAAATGCATCTACAAACTACCTAAAGTGGTTTCAATGTATTCACAGGCTTTTAAAAGGCGGATTTGTCCATTGAAAGAGAGGAGAGTTGTTTTGAGAGGTGATTTTGCTTTCAGAGTTTCAGGATCATCCGAATTCAGAATTGGAAATCGTAAGCAGCATTTTAATGCTAGTTCAGAGGGATATCTGATGACAAATGTCAAAATTTTCTGTGTGCAAGTTCTGTCTGTCTAATTCACTGTGTAATCGACTCCTTCCTTCTCATTCCTAATAAAACAGTCGCCCATCTTGAAAGCAGACCCAGAGACATAGTCCATCAGGAGATGAACTTTGTAATCAATTTTGTTGTCTTGTATAACTGTGTTTTTACCGTTTACACTTCTGTTATGCATATATTTCATGTTTAATCAGTTGTCGTAAAGTGTTTTACTCAAGCAGTTTACCTCGATTTCCGTTCTTTCAGTTAACATTCAACTCATTAATGGCTAATCAATTCTATACCAGTATTTAGTTTATGGTCATTTCATATCATATAATTTGGTATCAGAGTAGGTTGCGTTTGTAGAATTTTCCATTGAATGTTAACCAGGTCAAAGTCGCAACGAGGAGAAGGAATCCTTGAGCAGATAGATCCAGAGATTCGAAAGCGATGAGTCATTCAAAAATCAACCATGTCAGGACCTAATGCATGTGAAAACATTGAAACTAAGATGAGTGAAGAACAATTTCAATAGGTGTTCTTAACAATGCAACAGATGTTGGGAGAATTGTATGAATACAAGAAGGCGATAGATGCATCTTCTTCAAAGCCATCAAAGAAGGACAAAGGTAAAGGAAAGGATGATAAACCACCTTCACCTCCATCATCTCCATCATACTCTTCTTCTTCTTCTTCTTCTTCTAGTACAGATTATAAAATGGAAAAGAAACCTAAGAAAACATCTCTTTTTAAACTTGATGTTAAATTTGAGTTACCTATTTATGATGGAGAAATGAATCTTGAAAATCTAGATAACTAGATAAAGCAATTAGAAGTGTATTGTCACATTTAGACCATTTCTAGAGATAAAACTAAAATTCAATTAGCTACACTTAGAATGGGGGGAACAACTTTAATTTGGTGGGAAAGAAAAAATCAAATAGATGTAAAGCATAAAGGAAAAGTCATCTCTTCATGGTCTAAATTTTTATAAGCTCTTAGGAAACAATGCTATCCTTTAGGATACATGCAGCAATATGTTATTGATTGGCAGCATCTGAGGCAAGGTAAAGGGCAGAGTGTTTAGGAGTTTACTCAAGAGTTTAGAAAGAAAGCATTGGAGCTTGGTATTTCATTGGATACAAGTGAAACTTTGTTAAAATACATCAACAATTTACATTCATATTTGCAGCATACTTTATTGATCTTTAATCCTGATGATTTAGATGAGGTGTGTGTTCAGGCCATACATATTGAATAAGGTGGTAGACCATTCAAATTTTCATATCAGTCATCCAAAGAGTTGGAAACCAAATATTCGAGTGACAGTAAGGGGAAGAACAATTCGAAGAGAAAGAAATCAACGATCATTCTGAAGGAAAGACCTACTTCTTCTCATTTCCATAGAATCAATCATGATGAATTGAAGTGCTGCAAACTTCATCTAGAACTTAAGCCCAAAAAGTTCCTTAAGGCAAAGGATGAAAAGAAGGCCATTGCAGCAGTCCAGCAAGATCTGGATTTAGATTCAGGTGATGAAAGGAGGATAACCGCTATGGTTACAAAAGGTAAAACATCTGACAATAGTTCGAGTTTGAAAACTATTGTATCTTCTTCAAACATAAATCCTTCACATGGGGATAAAAGAGTTGAACTCTTCCACATAAGTTAACTTCTAAGCATACAAAGATTGACACAATGTTTGACAGTGGATCACAAGCAAATTTAATATCTAAACATATAGTTAATCAATTGGGATTGGAGACACAATATCATCCAAGACCATAAACATTAGGTTGGATTAATAAATCAACTCAGATACATGTCATGAAGTAGTGTTAGTTAAAATTTACAATTACATCTAAGTACATTGATGAAGTGGAGTTAGATGTGGTCCCAATAGACATATGTGGAGTTGTCTTAGGATGTCCTTATATTTATGATAGAGATGCAATGTTTTACAGAAGATAACATAAATATCACCTAAAGAAAGAAGGGGTTGAATTTATTTTTAGGGCACACAAAGTCAAATCAAACTTGGATTTAATTGTTACAAATCAAGTTAAGCAGTTAATAAATTCAAGTAAATATGTATTCATGTTTATTAAGGAACAACATAAGGATGATTGTTCAGAATGCGAGATTCAATTTATAGATCAATTGGTCAAGGTGGTTAATTATTTTCTAAGAAATCTTATTCATAAACAGGATAAGACACATGAGATACATTTAATGTCCTATGAACATCTTCTTAAAAAGATAATGACTGTTAACTCATTCATTCAGCTGAATTCTAGAAACTATCATCATCAGTAGTGTATTGTAGGGAATGGTACATGTGAGTCTAATTAGAGACTTGTTTCAGATGGTATGTTTATTTTTAGTTTCAAGGGTGCAGGTCAGTATTGGGGAAGTCAACGTTAAATTTCTTTGGTATTGCATCATCATTTCATCCTTTGAAAAATAATAAAGCCCCTTTTCAAGTGGAGAGGAAGTCTATAAGTTTTCATCACAAAGAATTTTCGAAAGCAGATCTAAAGTTTCCTTATCATGATTTGAAAACTAATGCAGTAAATGAAAGTGTTAGTCAATGGAGATATCAATTAATAGATGAAGAAATAGTGATTCAAGTAAATCAACAATTACTTAGATACTTTCAAATTCAAACTAAGTTGCAGCGGTCTTTACATCACAACTGGATGAGTTATGTGTAGCAAGTTCACTTAGTAATCAATCAACATGAAAGTAAATCAAGTCAAGTAATGGATATGAAGTCAAAATCAAAGGAGTCTTTGATTATTTCATTTATTCTGGAAAGTAGATTGTTAATACCCATCAGATGTATTGAACAAAGTTCTGCAAATACTATTTTCAAAGATGTTTTTGAATTACTAACTCATGATTCTTCGTGGAAAAAAATCAATTGCCATTTTGATAACAGGTTGTTTTCCCGTTGTCGAAAGTTGTTCATGCTGCGGATGGAAGAAACAGGTCACTGAATCGAAAGGTACCATGGTTAGCATCATCAAGGTCATCACTTGCAGGTGATTGATCGAATGTATTGGTACATCATCAGGTCAAGGTGGAAAGAGAAGGAGTTCTACCCTCATCGACTATTTATTTAGTCAAACTTTGTGGTCCAAAAGTTTTCAAGTGGAGAGGAATGATCCAGGAGGATTCATGATTCAAATTGCATAGATATTCAAGTGTCGTCATCACTGTTCAATGTCATCATCACTTCAGTTCAGCTCCAAAAGTGTTGGTTATGATCAAGTTGTTCAGGTAATGTTCATAGGTTTTCATGGCATTCAACGAAGATGGTTTAGCACCTGGTTGTCGACTTGAGTTCATCGACAGTTCCCCAGGGTTTGGTCGACAACATGTGTTTTGTCATTCATCTTTGCAGGATATTTCATCAGGGTTGTCATTGTGGCAAAGGATCAATATCGTCATTTGTTGACAATAGGCATGTGGTTTTATGTCACATTGTGACAAAAGATTGTAAAAGGGTTTTTTTTAGTTCTAGACCTAAACCCTAATCCTACATCTAAGTAATAAATACATAAAACCTATGCTAAACACCATTACCTAAGCTCTAAACCCCTTTTTATAAACCTTACAATGTATAACCCTAAGTCTTATAGTCCTCGACCTAATGTTAAATACAAAACATTATAAATACACAATCCCCTAACCGCAGAGTTATTAACGGCGAGACCATGTCATATGAGAAGTAGAGTAAACTATCATATTTAGCAACAATCAGGTCCCTAACTGCCAGTTAAACCGCATCGGGGCATGTGATCAATAGTCTGGTAAGTCGTCGGGGCTTGGGAACCACAAACCTTAACTACGCAGGTATGGAGACCGTGGCAGAGAAGGCTTGTGAGTAGTGTAGTAACCGCAGCAGCTAAACTGTGGGGGGGAACAGAACCATCGAACTTGGAAACCACGCGGAGTTATCACATGTGACACACCTCCGCCAACTAGAACTGCCAGAGAGCAAGCCGCCAATATAACCACCCTTCAAATGATTTAACTCTAGGTGTTCACATGGGTCGTTAATGGCTCTGCAGAGTTAGCTGCCAACTAGCAGTTTCGGGCTATTCCAAAGTTCTATTTTGGGTTTTGTTGTTAGTTTGCTTAAAAAATAACTCCATGACCATGCCATTAACCCTAAGGTGGCAAATTGTCACTAGACCGAACTTTTAAACCGATCCTGAAGCAACAAAATGCATCTACAATCCAACTAAAGTTGTTTGAATGTATCCATAGGCCTTTAAAAGGCAGAGTTGTCCATTGAAAGAGAGGAGAGTGGTTTTGAGTTCCATGTGCAGGTTCTGGAGGGATAGAGGCGATTTTGTTTTCAGAGTTTCGGGAGCATCTAGAGTCCAAATTGGAAACCGTAAGAAACATTGGAAAGTTGGTTCAGGGGGCTATTTGATGATAGAGGTCAAAATTGTCTCTGTGTAAGTTCAATATATCTAATTCATTGTGTAATCAACTCCTTCCTTCTCATTCCTAATAAAACGGTCGCCCATCTTGAAAGCGGACCCGGAGACATAGTCCATCAGGGACTAACTACGTTTAACTAGTCTGTTATAACTGTGTTTTTATTATTTGCACTTATGTTATGCATCGATTTTATGTTTAATCAGCTGTCGTAAAGTGTTTTCTCAAGTAGTTTACCTTGATTTTCGTGCTTTCAGTTAACATTCAACTCATTAATGGCTAATCAATTCTACATTAGTATTTAGTTTATGGTCATTTTAGATCATATAATCTGGTATCAGAATAGGTTGTGTTTGTAGAATTTTCCATTGAATGTTAACTAGGTCAAAGTCACAACGAGAAGAAGGAATCCTTGAGAAGATCGATCCAAAGATTGGAAAGCGACGATTCGTTCAGAAATCGACCATGTCAGGACCTGATGTAGGTGAAAACCCTGAAACTAAGATGAGTGAGGAACATTTTCAACAGGCGTTCTTAACCATACAACAGATGTTGGGAGAATTGTCGAAGACAAGAAGGTGAGAGATGCAACTTCTTCAAAGCCATCGAGGAAGGACAAAGGTAAAGGCAAGGCTGATAAACCACCTTCATCTCCATCATCTCCATCATCCTCTTCTTCTTCTTCTTCTTCCAATGCAGAATATAAAACGAAAAACAAACCTAAGAAAACATCTGTTTTGAAACTTGATGTTAAATTTGAGTTACCTATTTATGATGGTGAAATGAATCCTGAAAAGCTAGATAACTAGATAAAGCAGTTAGAAGTGTAATGCCACATTTAGAACATTTCTAGAGATAAAACTAAAATTCAGTTAGCTACACTTAGAATGGAGGGAACATCTTTAATCTGTTGGGAAAGCAAAACTCAGATAGATGTAAAGCGTAAATGAAAAGTCATCTCTTCATGGTCTAAGTTTTTAAAAGCTCTTAGGAAACAGTTCTATCCTTTAAGATACATACAACACGTTGTTATTTATTGGAAGCATATGAGGCAAGGTAAAGGGTAGAGTGTTCAAGAGTTTACTCAGGAGTTCAGAAAGAAAGCATTGGTGATTGGTGTTTCATTGGATACATGTGAAACTTTGTTAAAATACATCGGAAGTTTACATTCATATTTGAAGCATAATTTGTTGATGTTTATTTGAATCGGGTTGTAGACCATTCAAGTTTTCATATTAGTCAACCAAATAGTTGGAAACCAAATATTCCAGTGACAGTAAGGGGAAGAACAATTTGAAGAGAAAGAAATCAACGATCGTTCAGAAGGAAAGACTTACTTGTTCTCAATGCAAGAGAATCAGTCACGATTAATCGAAGTGCTAGAAACTTTATCCAGAACTTAATCCTAGAAAGTTCCTTAAGAAGAAGGATGAAAAGAAGGCCATTGTAACAGTCCAACAAGATTTGGGTTCAGATTCAGGTGATGAAAGGAGGATACTCGCTATGGTTGCAACAGGTAAAACTTCTGACACTGGTTCGAGTTCGAAAACTATTGTATCTTCTTCAAACATAGATCCTTCACATGAGGATAAAAGAGTTGAACTCTTTGGAATAAGGATAAATTCTAAGCATACAAAGACTGACACAATGTCTAATAGTGGATCACAAGAAAATTTAATATCTGAACATATAGTTAATCAATTGGGATTGGAGACATAGAATCATCCAAAACCATACCCATTAGGTTGGATTAATAAATCAACTCAAATACATGTCACGAAGTAGTGTCAGTTAAAATTTGCAATTACATCTAAGTATGTTGATGAAGTGGAGTTAGATGTGGTCCCAGTAGACATATGTGGAGTTGTCTTAGGAAGTCCTTATCTTTATGATTGAGATGCAGTGTTTTATAGAAAAGAATATAAATATCACCTAAAGAAAGAAGGGGTTGAATTTATTGTTAGGGCACATAAAGTCAAATAAAACTTGGATTTAGTTGTTACAAATCAAGTTAAGAAGTTAATAAATTCAAGTAAATATGTATTCATGTTTATTAAGGGACAACATAAGGATGATTGTTCGAAATGCGAGATTCAGTTTACAGATCAATTGGTCAAGGTGCTTAATTCTTTTCCAAGAAATATTATTCATAAATGGGATAAGCAACATGAGATACATTTAATGTCATATGAACATATTCTTAAAAACATAATGACTCTCAACTCATTCATTCAACTAAATTCTAGAAACTATCATCATCAACAGTGTATTGCAGGGAATAATACATGTGAGTCTAATAAGAGACTTGTTTGAGATGCTATGTTTATTTTCAATTTCAGGGGTGCAGGTCAGTATTGTGGAAAGTTAATGTTACATTTCTTTGGTATTGCATCATCATTTCATGCTTTAAAAAATAATAAAGCCTCTTTTCAAGTGGAGAGGAAGTCTATAAGTTTTCATGACAAAACATTTTTGAAAGAAGATCTAAAGTTTCCTTATCATGATTTGAAAACTAATGCATTAAGTGAAAATGTTAGTCAAAGGAGATATCAGTTAATAGATGAAGAAATAGTTGTAAGAAGAAATTCGACATAAATCACATGAAGAAAGACCTTTGTGGATGTGTTTCGAACCAACTAGTGTGGTTCATTGTTAGGACAAGTTGAAGAAACAGATCCAGCTATGCATGTTAAATAGGTCTGAGCAGAGCCCCCAACGGCTATCTTGACCAACGACTAATTTTGACTGTGGGACCAGAGTAAAAAATTCAATGTTATAATATAGTTATAATCGGTGACCATTCCTTTAAAATATATAAATAAAATAATTTAATAGGTGCTAATGCTAATAGTTAGTTAAAAGGTTTAATAATTATAAGTTATTAGAAATGTTATAATAACTATATACATAGGGTATTTTTA
>APFE030854690.1:166534-184836 GCA_000404065.3 Pinus taeda | reverse complement strand
CAACCACAGAGCAAGACGGATAAACCCTAGGAGGAAGGAAGGCTCCAGGGGGAACACAGAAAGCTAGCAAAAAGGTAACAAGGGGGGGGGGTGTGGGGGAAGAAAGACTAAGATGACAGGGCAGGGATCCAATAGCTACTGATTTTCCAGCCGTCATCTCTATTGAGATTGTTAGGCCTTCTTTCAATCTCAATAGCTTCCCTGAATTTACGATGATGGAATTGAGCAACTTTGGCAACCACCTTGGCCTCCTCTATACAAACCTGATGCTTGGTCTCTTTCAAAGTCAAACTAAGTTGCAATAGTCTTTACATCACAGCTAGATAAGTTCTGTGCAGTAAGTTCACTCAGTAATCAGTCAACGAGAAAGTAAATCAAGTCAAGTAATTTATATAAAGTCAAAGTCAAAGGAGTCTTTGAATATTTCAGTTATTCCGAAAAGTAGATTGTTAATACCCATCAGATGTATTGAACAAATTTCTAAAAATATTGTTTCAAAGATGTCTTTGAATCACTAACTCATGATTCTTTGTGGAAAGAATTCAATTGCCATGTTGATAACAGGTGTTTTTCCCATCGTTGCAACTTGTTCATACTGTAGATGGAAGAAACAAGCCACCGAAGTTAAAGGTACCATGGTTGGCATCATCAGGGTCATCACCTACAGGTGATTGATCGAATGTATTGGTATATCGTCAGGTCAAGGTGGAAAAGGAGGGTGTCCTACCCTCATCGACTATTTGTTTAGTCAAAATTTTGTGGTCCAAAAGCTTTCAAGTGGAGAGGAATGTTCTAGGAGGATCCGTTGATTCAAATTGCATATATATTCAAGTGTCGTCATCAGTTTTCAGTGTCGTCGTCACTTCAGTTTAGCTTTGACATTGTTGGTTATGATAAAGTTGTTCAGGTAATGTTCATAGGTTTTCATGGCATTCAGCAGAGATGGTTTAGCGCCTGGTTTTCAACTTGAGTTCATCGACAGTTCCCCAGGGTTTGGTCGGGACATGTGTTTTTTCATTCGTCGAAGTAGGATATGTCATCAAGGCTGTTGTCGTGGCAAAGGATCAATATCATCATTTATCGACGATAGGCATGTGGTTTTATGTCACATTGTGACAAAAGATTGTAAAATGGTTTTTTTTTTAAGTTCTAGACCTAGACCCTAATCTTAAATCTAAGTCCTAAATACATAAAACCTATGCTAAACACCATTACCTAAGCTCTAAACCCATTTTTATAAACCTTACAATGTATATCCCTAAGACTTATAGTCCTCGGCCTAATGTTAAATACAAAACATTATAAATACATAGTCCCCTAACTATAGAGTTATTAACAGTGGGATTGTGTCATATGAGCAGTAGAGTAAACTGTTAGATTTAGCCAACAGTCAGGTCCCTAACCACCAGTTAAATAACATCAGGGCATGTGATCAACAGTCTGGTAAGCTGTCGGGGCTTAGGAACCATGGATCTTAACCGCGTGGGTATGGAGACCATAGTGGAGAAGGCATGTGAGCAGGGTAGTAACCATAACAGTTAAACCACGTGGGGAACGGAACCGTTGGGCTTGGAAACCACACAGAGTTATCACATGTGACACGTCTTCGTCGACCGAAACCACCGGAGAGCAAGCCATCGAGATGAACGCCCTTCAAATGGTTTCACTCCAAGTGTTCACATGGTTCGTTAACGCATCCACCCGGTTAGCTGCCAGCTAGCAGTTTCGGGCTAATCCCAAGTTCTGTTTTGGGTTTTGCTGTTAGTTTGTTTAAAAATTAATTCCATGACCATGACATTAACCCTAAGGTGGCAAATTGTCACTAGACCGAACTTTTAAACCAATCATGAAGCAACAAAATGCATCTACAAACTAGCTAAAGTGGTTTCAATGTATCCACAGGCCTTTAAAAATCAGATTTGTCCATTGAAAGAGAGGAGAGTGGTTTTGAGTTCCATGCGCAGGATCTGGAGGAATAGAGGCGATTTTGTTTTCAGAGTTTCGGGAGCATCCACAGTCGGAATTGGAAATCGTAAGAAACGTTGGAAAGCTGGTTGAGGGGGCTACTTGATGACAGAGGTCAGAATTTCTTGTGTGCAATTTCAATCTATCTAATTCACTGTGTAATCGACTCCTTCCTTCTCATTCCTAATACAATGGTCGCCCATATTGAAAGCGGACCCGAAGACATAGTCCATCAAGGAATAACTCCGTAATAAATTTTGTTTTCTGGTATAACTATGTTTTATTGTTTGCACTTCTATTATGCATCAATCTCATGTTTAATTAGCTGTCGTAAAGTGTTTGCGCAAGCAGTTTACCTCGATTTTTGTGCTTTCAGTGAACATTCAACTCATTAATGGCTAA
The DNA here is from genome assembly GCA_000404065.3 of Pinus taeda. Lineage (NCBI taxonomy): Eukaryota > Viridiplantae > Streptophyta > Pinopsida > Pinales > Pinaceae > Pinus > Pinus taeda. The sequence continues at coordinate 182,469 of APFE030854690.1, read as the reverse complement.
TCAATTCTACATCAATATTTAGTTTATGGTCATTTTAGATCATATAATTTGGTACCAAAAGAGGTTGAATTTGTAGAATTTTCCATTGAATGTTAACCAGGTCAAAGTCATGACAAGGAGAAGGAATTCTTGAGCAGATCGATCTAGAGATTGGAAAGCGACGAGTTCTTCAGAAATTGACCATGTTAGGACCTGATGTAGCTGAAAACACAGAAACTAAGATGAGTGAGGAACAATTTCAGTAGGCATTCTTAACCATGCAACATATGTTGGGAGAATTGTATGAAGACAAGAAGGCGAGAGCTGCAGCTTCTTCAAAGCCATCAAAGTACAAAGGTAAAGGCAAGGCAGATAAACCACCTTCACCTCCATCATCTCCATCATCCTCTTCTTCTTCGTCTTCTTCCAGTGCAAAATATGAAATGGAAAAGAAACCTAAGAAAAATATCTCTTTTGAAACTTGATGTTAAATTTGAGTTACCTGTTTATGATGGTGAAATGAATCCTGAAAAGCTAGATAAGTGGATAAAGCGGTTGGAAGTGTATTGTCACATTTAGAACATTTCTAGAGATAAAACTAAAATTCAGTTAGCTACACTTAGAATGGGGGGAACAACTTTAATCTGGTGGGAAAGCAAAACTTAGATAGATGTAAAGCATAAAGGAAAAGTCATCTCTTCATGGTCTAAGTTTTTAAAAGCTCTTAGGAAATAGTTCTATCCTTTAGGATACATGCAGAAAGTTGTTATTGGTTGGCAGCATCTGACACAAGGTAAAGGGTAGAGTGTTCGGGAGTTTACTCAGGAGTTCAAAAATAAATCATTGGCGCTTGGTATTTCATTGGATACACGTGAAACTTTGTTAAAATACATCGACAGTTTACATTCATATTTGCAACATACTTTATTGATGTTTAATGCTGATGATTTTGATGAGGTGTGTGTTCAGGGCATGCATATTGAATCAGGTGGCATACCATTCAAGTTTTCATCTCAATCATCCAAAGTGTTGGAAACCAAATATTCTAGTGATAGTAAGGGGAATAAAAATTCGAAGAGAAAGAAATCAGCGATTGTTCAGAAGGAAAGACCTACTTCTTCTCATTGCCAGAGAATCGGTCATGATGAATCAAAGTACTGGAAACTTCATCCGAAACTTAATACCAAAAAGTTTCTTAAGGCGAAGGATGAAAATAAGGCCATTGCAGTAGTCCAACAAGATATGAGTTCAGATTCATGTGATGAAAGGAGGATAACGCTATGGTTACAACAAGTAAAACTTCTGACACTGGTTCGAGTTCAAAAACTATTGTATCTTCTTCAAACATAAAATCCTTCACATGAGGATAAAAGAGTTGAACTCTTCCACATAAGGATAACTTCTAAGCATACAAATATTGACACAATGTTTGACATTGGATTGCAAGCAAATTTAATATCTGAACATATAGTTAATCAATTGGGATTAGAGACACAAAATCATCCAAGACCATACCCATTAGTTTGGATTAATAAATCAACTCAGATGCATGTCACGAAGTAATGTCAGTTAAAATTTGCAATTACATATAAGTACATTGATGAAGTGGAGTTAGATGTGGTCCTAGTAGACATATGTGGAGTTGTCTTAGGAAGTCCTTATCTTTATGATAGAGATGTAGTCTTTTACAGAAGAGAACATAATATCACCTAAAGAAAGAAGAGGTTGAATTTATTGTTAGGGAACATAAAGTTAAATCAAACTTTTATTTAATTGTTACAAATCAAGTTAAGCAGTTGATAAATTCAAGTAAATATGTATTCATGTTTATTAAGGAACAAGATAAGGATGATTGTTCGGAATGCGAGATTCAGTTTATAGATCAATTGGTCAAGGTGCTTAATTCTTTTCCAAGAAATATTATTCATAAACGGGATAAGTAACATGAGATACATTTAATGTCCTATGAACATATTCTTAAAAAGAGAATGAGTTTCAACTCATTCATTCAACTGAATTCTAAAAACTATCATCATCAGCAGTGTATTGCAGGGAATGGCACATGTGAGTCTAATCAGAGACTTGCTTCAAATGGTATGTTTATTTTCAGTTTCAGGGGTGCATGTCAGTATTAGGGAAAGTCAGTGTTACATTTATTTGGTATTGCATCATTATTTCATGCTTTAAAAAATAATAAAGGCTCTTTTCCAGTGGAGAGGAAGTCTATAAGTTTTCATGACAAAGCATTTTCGAAAGTAGATCTAAAGTATCCTTATCATGATTTGAAAACTAATGCATCAAGTGAAAGTGTTAGTGAATGGAGATATTAGTTAATAGATGAAGAAATAGTGATTCAAGTAAATCAAAAATTACTTAGATACTTTCAAAGTCAAACTAGGTTGGAGCAGTCTTTACATCACAGCTAGATGAGTTTTGTGCAACAAGTTCACTTAGTAATCAGTCAACAGGAAAGTAAATCAAGTCAAGTAATAGATATGAAGTCAAAATCAAAGGAGTCTTTGAATATTTCAGTTATTCCGGAAATTAGATTGTTAATACCCATCAGATGTATTGAACAAAGTTCTACAAATATTGTTTTCAAAGATGTTTTTGAATCACTAACTCATGATTCTTTGTGGAAAGAATTCAATTGCCATGTTGATAATAGGTTGTTTGCCCATCATTGCAAGTCGTTCATACTTGGATGGAAGAAATAGGTCACTGAATCGAAAGGTACCATGGTCAGCATCATCAAGGTCATCACTTACAGGTGATTGAACGAATGTATTGGTACGTCGTCAGGTAGAGTTGGAAAGAGAGGGAGTTCTACCCTCATTGACTATTTGTTTAGTCAAACTTTTATGGTCCAAAAGCTTTCAAGTGGATAGGAATGATCTAGGAGGATCCATTGATTCAAATTGCATAGATATTCAAGTGTCCTCATCAGTGTTCAATGTCATCATCACTTCAGTTTAGCTTTGATAGTGTTGGTTATGATCAAGTTGTTCAGGTAATGTTCATAAGTTTTCATGGCAATCAACAGAGATGGTTTAGCACCTGGTTTTCGACTTGAGTTCATCAACAGTTCCCCAGGTTTTGGTCGATGACATGTGTTTTGTCGTTTGTTGTTGTAGGATATGTCGTCAGGGTTGTCGTCGTGGCAAAGGATCAATATCATCGTTGGTCGATGATAGGCATGTGGTTTTATGTCACATTGTGACAAAATATTGTAAAAGTGGTTTTTTCAAAGTTCTAGACCTAAACCCTAATCCTACATCTAAGTCCTAAAAACATAAAACTAATGAGAAACACCATTATCTAAGCTCTAAACCCCTTTTCATAAACCTTACAATGTATAACCCTAAGTCTTATAGTCCTCGACCCAATGTTAAATACAAAACATTATAAATACACAGTCCCCTAACCACAGAGTTACCAACAGTGGGACCATGTCATATGAGCAATAGAGTAAACCGTCAGAGTTAGCCAATAGTCAGGTCCCTAACCGCTAGTTAAATTTCATCGGGGCATGTGATCAATAGTTTGGTAAATAGTCAGGGATTCGGAACCATGGACCTTAACCACGCGGGTATGGAGACCACGACGGAGATGGCATGTGAGTAGGGAAGTAACCGCAGTAGCTAAACCGCGTGAGGAACGGAACCGTTGGGCTTGGAAACCAAGCGGAGTTATCACATGTGACATGTCTCCACCAACCGGAACTGACAGAGAGCAAGCCACTAAGATAACCTCCCTTCAATCGGTTTAACTCCAGGTGTTCACATGGGTCATTAATGCCTCTACTACAAACTAGCTAAAGTGGTTTTAATGTATCCATATGCCTTTAAAAGGTGGACTTTTCCATTGAAAGAGAGGAGAGTGGTTTTGAGTTTCATTTGCAGGTTCTGGAAAGCTAGTTCAGAGGGCTATCTGATGACAGAGGTTAGAATTGCCTATGTGCAAGTTCAGTCCATCTAATTCACTGTGTAATGGACTCATTCCTTTTCATTCCTAATATAACAGTCGACCATCTTGAAAGCAGACTTGGAGATGTAGTCCATCAGGGATGAACTTCGTAATCAGTTTTTTTGTCTTGTATAATTGTGTTTTTACTCTTTGCACTTATGTTATGCATCGATTTCATGTTTAATTAGCTGTCGTAAAGTGTTCTACTCAAGCAATTTACCTCAATTTCTGTGATTTCAGTTAACATTCAACTCATTAATGGCTAATCAATTCTACATCAGTATTTAGTTTATGGTCATTTCAGATCAAAGTGCCTCAACTACTTGACAAGTACCTGAATAGTGAGATGTTAAACCATAAAGATCAAAAGATGTAAAACAACTATCATTTGATTTGTTAATGAGAAATTGGTAAATTGAATAACAATCATCAGAACTAGAATCATCATCAGATGGGTTGATTAAACCAACAAATTCCCAATTTATAGTTAACAAAGAAAAATCTAATTGAATAGCTCTACAAATTCTCTTAACAATAGAATCAAATTCCTCACATGTTGAATGTGACAAACCATTTTCTTGTAACTGGTGAAAAATTGTACAATCATCGCAATCATAAAAATAATTGAAAAGGAATGCTAGTATAGCGAACATACAAAACCAGTCAGGATGTAATGGATGAAAAAGAGGAACCTGATTCAGCAAATAACTCAAGCACTTGCTAACAATCAAGAGTAGTTTTTTGTGTCATGAAGATATTCACAAGAAGTACTAGGAGCTTATTATTCACCATAGCACTCAACAAATATGAATTCTTCAACCCAATGTAATATTGAAATTGATCAACTTTGTGATTTCGCACATTCAAGAAATGTATACAGTGCAAACCCTAATTCGATACAAGATATTTATATGAGGATTAATTCACTACAATAGTATGATCAGAAACACGATCTTGAGAAATAGGACAATTGTAATGAGAAATCTCGAAATCCATCAAGAACGAGTTTCCATCCAGCGAAATAATGTGAAAGAAAAAATTTTGCGAGAAAATCCAGATCTGACATGGCTCAGGAATTTCACTAGGATCATGAGAACCTGACATAACCATCAATGAGAGTTGAAGTGCCTCGACCTCTTGACAATTTCTAGAACTTTGAAAAGATAGATAATAACATTTTGTAAACTGAGTCAGATTGCAAATTGCATGTGAAAAACTTCTATGAACAAGATCACCATCATTCGGATGGCAACCATTTACGTCACTGGTTTGATCATATTTTTCAACTTCAACAAATAGATTAATCAAGTCATAATATTCCTTTGATCACAAATCTAAGTATATATGAATCAGAAAAATCTCATGATCACACTGATTCAAAGAGTTGCCCCTATACAAAACAAGAGATTATAATGGATGGAATGGATGCCCTATAATTTCATTGCTTTCTTCTTCATCATGGATATTCTTATATCCTGCATCATTTCAAGATTCAACTCATGAGATAACAAACTTGAAGAGCATTGAGAGTGTCCATCACAATTTGATTCGTTGTAAATAGTAGAGCACAAAGGACACGAAGGTGAAGAGGAAGAAGTGTTCATAAGCGAATCTTCTTTGATCGAAACAAATTTAAGATCTAAATATTTCAAAACATAATCTTATTGAGAAACTGAAATATCAGTTGGTGCATTGGGCATTCATCATCATATGTATCAGTGAAGGTATCCTTGTCAAAATGATTGTTTCCCAAGACTTGAGTTTGATTACGCAAACTATTTGCATTTGATTGACTACCAAGATTACCAGATTCAATATCAATCAAGAATGAGGGAAAAACATATTCACGTGGACGATTTTGAAAAAAGAGAAGAAATATTGAATTAATCTTCACCTTTATTTTCCTCTACCTATGAAATGTGACTACCTTTCATCTGATCACTGCCTAGATTTGAAAGAGATCAATTAAGCAGATCAAGGGACAAGGGATCATGAAAAAGAGATGGTAAAGGATGAAAAGTATCTAAATAAAATTCAAGAATTAATTTATGAGTAGTAATATCATATTGCAGAATGGATGAATTAGTCTTCACCATAGGCTTCATGAACCATTCCAGGATTTCCTCCATGGGATCTGAATCATGAAAATGGAAGGAGGATGAGAAGATGGATTAGAAATTTGATTTTCATATTTCCCAATTGTATTATCTTTGCAAGGAGGAACCCGTATTAGGATTGAAAAAGGAGGAGGACAAGGAGCAAAAGGAGAGTATGTTCCCTCTAAAATAAAAGGTGCCTCATGATTTACAAGAGTTGGGTAAGTAAAAACATCAGCGGGTTTAGGTTCATCGTGGAAAGATATATGGACCAAAAATTCAAAATTTTATTAAAATAAATCTCAATCTGTATCTTCTTCAGGAAATTCACAACAAAGATGAAGGAATCGATTAGAGAAATCCTCAACTGATTCATTAGACTTCATTCTTAACTAATTCATTCTTTTAAAAATATCTTGGTAATCATACATATCGAAGGATTTATAAAACTCCACGAGGAAATGGTGAAAATAATGGAAGGAAGCAGATGGTAAGGTACACCATGTATTAACACGACCTTCAAGGGTGAGGAAGAAAAGGACACAAGAAAAATATCCATCGTCGATTTCGTAAGATTCACAAAATTTAAGAAAATCATAAATGTGCTTGGCTATGGATGTTCCATCCTCACTGTCAAACTTCAATTGAGACAAGTGATAAAGAGGTTAATCAGGGATTGAAAATTGAGATATATATCAATTAGATAAACACCCCAAGAGTATGATTTGAGAATGAGCCATTAAGGATAAGAGATTTAGAACAAACTCAATGGGCACACCTTGTTGTCTGGCCCTCCTGTTAGCGGCATTTGTTGACGGTGCTGGAAATCTGTCAACCAAGGGGGTCTCCCTAGTGTGAAGTCCAAATTATACCTCACACCATTTGGAGTAGGAGCCCCATATTGAATATTGTCCTGGATTCCATGTATCCTTGCAAATTTTCCTTGGCTACATAGTTTAGGATAAGAGAGTAATAGACAGGAATTTTCAGATTAACAAGTGAGTATTGCTTATGTAATGTTTAACTGTGGAAATTACCAAGTTCCTTCTACCAAAAGGGAAGAGAAAAGTGGTCCCTTTAAATACAAGTAATAATACTAATCTAGAAAAGGAACATGAGAATATACATAAGAATGAATAATTGATCAACCAACCAAATAGTTCACAAGGAGGCAACAATTGTTAAAGCAAATACAACACACCTTCAACAAGATAAGTACCAAAACCACCAAAATAGTTTAATTTCCTTTGTACAAATGAAATAACATACATCACAAACATTCAAAGAATAGTCTTGCAATATTCACAACATATGCATGAAAGTGTGTTATTTCAATGAGCTTCTGAATTAAGTGAAAGTTCTAAGATACATCAAGACAATGAACATCACTAGCCCCAATAGTGGAGCATTAGAGGACTCGCTTGATCCTCCAACACAACGATCTTCATCTCTAATGCCTAGTAGGAGGAGATAAGGTGAAACACCCTTTTCTTGTACAATGAGTGTCTATATATAACAAGTGGAGTGATCCTTCACCTCCCTTGTGACTCTTGGATTACCTTCATGATTGTTCGACTTCTCTATGACCTTTTGACTTCCTACATGACTTTTCACATTACATGAATTCCTCTTGGACTTCCACTTTAAATTATATTTATCCATTATAGAATTTACATAATCCACAAAATGATGTGGCACATGAAAACTCATGACACAACATGACATGACACTGATGACATGGACAACATGATGACATGGTAGTGTCAAGTCACTATTTTCTTCTAGTTTCTTTGTGTCTTCTCGATAGATAGAACATGGTATTTTATTTCTCCTCCTCATGACTTGAAGATAAGGAGTCTCCAATATGGTCTTGATCTTCTATATTTTGTTGTAATCTTGTGTTCCTTCGTCTTCTCGCTGGATGATCATCTAGTTTCTTTAGCTCCATAGGTGTCTCTTAGCATCATAACCTTCTCCATCTCCTTCATCATCATCCTGACATAGAATGAAAGGGTACTTGCAACTGTAATACACTCATGATAAGACGACATCACTCTAATAAACCCCTAATCTAACATGCTTCATGAAATGACTTGTTAGGGTTGAAATTGGTGATTGCTCAAGTGATTAACTTAGGGATTGCACAGTTCTAGAGGTCAAGGTCTAGGACTGAGGCTTGAGATTATGCAATACACAGTTCTAGAGGCCTAGGAAGAGGGACTATATAGTTGAGGGAACCAAGAGTTCAAGTTGTAGGATTGACGCTTGAGAATATGCAATGTGCATTTTTGAATGCCTAAGTTGAGTGACAATGCAGTTGAGGGACTCAAGAGGTTAAGCTTGACGGTTGAAGTTGCCCAATGTGTAGTTCAGATAGGAGAAAAAGTTGGGATGTTGCATAGCTAAGGGGTTAAAGGGATCAAGATTGAGGCTTAAGGCTTAGAGTTTCAAAATATGCAGTTCAAGAGGGACACAGGCCAGGTGATTGCACAGTTACACAATTCAAGAGCTTAAGGTTGAGGCTTGATGCTTGAGATTGCGCAGTGTGCAGACAAGGGTGGCTAGAGGGAAGGTTTGCACAAATTTGGAGCTTAAAAGCTAGGAATGAGCACTAAGGTTGAGCAGTGTACAGTTCTGGAAGGCAAAAATTGCACATTTCATAGTGCCAAGAGACAAGGTTCCTTCTTGAGGGTTGAGAATGTGCAATACATAGTTAAGGCTAGCTAAAGGAGGTTGAGTGGTCCGGTTGGAGAGTTTTCCTAATTTAACTAAGTATTGGATCAGTGAGAGGAGGATAAGAAAAATCATGACCCTGAACATGACCACACACTTAGATCACTTGATGAAAAAACATCGAACACTCAGAACACATGAACAACATCATTTCCTTAATGCAACAACTTTGCGACGACCTACACCAAGTGCGACGATAGTGATGACACTTGTGCAACAGTGCTTGAAAATTTGGAAATGAGTGTGATACATGTTTACATGGTAATACCAACTCATTTACACAAAGGTTACCACCAAAACTAGCTTGCATGCATTGTGTGACACTCCACATGCTAAAAGACGACATTTACTATATGAAGCCAAAAGTGTAAACACTTGTTACGTGAACGATAGTGAAAGTGACACATGCCAAAGTGAAGATAACATGAAAATGACACTAATTAAAGTGAAAGCAACAATAGAAAGCATGAAAATGACACTCGTGAAAGAAAAGGTGCGCAAAAGCAAAAGTTTGAAAAACTCACCAAAACAGAAGTACAAATGCAGCCAAAAGTGGAAGATTGTTAATGAAAGTGTGCACTAACTATTGACATATGTTGATTATTACACAAGAATTGTCTTCATGGACTATGTTATGCTTGTTCAATATTGCATAAAAGAATGTGATCATGAACCTATTACGGACTGAACATGTGTGAGCAAGTGACTTTGACACTTACAATTCAAAAAGGACCTCAAGAAATTAACAAAACATCAACAAACCAAGAAGTGACTACGGAACAAATGATCATAAGATCCATAGTAGGCTTCAAAATTCAAGTTCAAGAAAAATTTTGGAGGGTGTTTGTTGCAGTGACAACAGGTACCAAATTTAAAAAAAAACCAAAACCCTTGCATAATTTTTGAGGTGTAAATTGTTGACGAAATCATTGACATATGTTTGAGTCTCGAGGCAATTGAAGCTTGCATACATTTCACTAAATGCATGAAAGAGAATTTCACAACAAAAATGAACCTTGAGTCTGGTTTTTAATGTCTAATTTTGATTTACAACAATAAACTTCACAGAGGTTTGCACCTTTTGTGTTTAATTGGTTGGACACATAGAAATATTAGCACAAAATTCAAAATGTTGAATAACAAATTTTGCAAGAGTTATTAGGCACAAGTATGAACATAATGTAGGACTACAATTAAAGTTCTTAGAGAATGCTAGAAATAACACAATGAAAGAAATAATCTATGGTAGTAGAGACTTTTTAGCAATAAAATTTGAATATATCATGGTATAATATTTTTAGCAATATCATTTGGTTATGTGTCATGAGGGAGGAGATTTTGAGTAGCAAAATCTGGGAATTTTCCATGAAGTAGAAGATTCTACATCATAGAATATATGCCAATTTCAAGGCAACAAATTATCCACGATAGAATTTTTGTGCATCTTGAGGCAAAAAATTATCAATTAGGTATAATTAAGGTATCAAATTAACAACTTAGCTTAGTATTTTTTCTAGTTCTATAAACATGTTGGAAAATGTATGGAAATCGAAGCAACAAATTCTAGTATAAATCTCAAACATGAGTCACAAAAGAAATTCAATGTATATAAATTCTTCACCCAAGGACATGAATAAAAAATTATCTTATTGTATCTATCTTATCTTTTTGGTAACGATTTTGATATTGATCTAAATTTTTTTAATTTTAATACAATTTGTGTTTGAAAAGAGTGAAATTGTTTATGGAAACTCAATTTTGGATTGAGCTAATGGGTTGATACCAGAGAAGATAGATGCCCATGAAAGACTTGTTCAAGTAGAAAGTCAAAAATAAATTACGTTATCCTTTGTCAAAGTATATGCAAATGCAAGTTCTTTCATTCCCTGGATTACTGAAATAGTTGAATTAAAAAAAAAAAAATTAGGTCAAAGTTACTGAAGGCTGAATTTAGATATTTCATTATAAAATTGATGACAATTTAAGTGAGTAGTTGTGACCAAAGTTTTAATTATTTTATAAAATATAAGAATTGAGGATCACAATTGAGTCAAAATAAATAAGGACTTTAGAATTGTTGTAAATGATATGATTCTTGATCCAAAGGGCTACAATGTCTAACATGAACATTTAACTATATAAGAATGTTATGTTAGACTACGATAAGAACAATGCAAGAATGAACTATCAATAAATGAATGTCTAGATAATAATAGTAACCAAAGGTGTAAGACTAAAAGAAATTAGGATTCTAAGGACTAAGTTAAGAGTTTGAAAGAAAGTGTAAGCCAAGAAAACTATTGGCGAAGACTATGTGTCTCAAAAATTAGGTGTGTATGACCAAAAGAGGATACTATTGGAAAGTAGGAATGGGGAGCAAAACCAAGTTAGAAAAAATTGTATTGTTTGAAAAGAAAGGTAAGGATTTTTTCAAATTGAAAGATTCAGAGGATCACTTGTGCTTCTTTTTCTATTCATAAGATGGAGATAAATTTTGAACAACTCTAAATTCAACATACAAAATCTCTGAGGCCTTTCCACTAGGTCTTAAGGAACCTCCCAGGCCACCATTTGTAAATCAATATTTTCATGAAGCCATTACCCTAGAGCTACCCTAGAAAAGGGCACCTTAGTTCTTTTAGAAAATATTGGTGTGGGTTTTGTAAGATATTCAAGTTGGTTGTTTGGTAAATAAACTACTATATTGAATAATCTAGAAATCCAATGTATGTTAAAAAAAAACAAATAGAAGTTGCACCAAATTCAAGTGTTCAGGATATGTCTTATTTAACAATACAAATAAATACAGTTCTATTAGAATGACCTTGATTGATCTATAATCAACATAAAAGTTAAACATACCAAAATGATGATGCAAATCTCATGTTTAGAGAGTGAATGAAAGCACATACATGTCTCCAACATGCATATCTCTAGGTCATCTAGGACACTTTCACGAAGTGTTGATGAGGGCACAAATAGTAAGGAAAAGTGTGTATGCATACATGCCATAGTTATATTTTCAATGGAGGTAAAATTAGACAAAGAGTGTTTCTCAAAGAACCCCACATAATGTGGATTGGAGGAAAGTCATGTTCTAGAATAGAATTATGATCCAAGCTAGAAATCAGTAAAACTAATTCAACCTGTCAAATGTAATTTGGAAATTAGAAAGTGCCTTAAGGGAAAACATATCCTTTTTTAAGTGCTATTAAAAAAAATGATTCCAAGGAAACCAGTGGGTGAATCCTGAGTTTTGGTTCTGATAACAACTGAAAACTATTTTGGGTGTATGTTTGGAAGGTGACTGATAATCCTAAGAAAACATGATTGTTGGGTTGGCCAAAACTAACACAAGAACAATGTCAAATTCAAGCGAGGGAGGATGTGATATTACTTGACTTGAAGATTTTATGTAATTAATTGTGTATATGTTGTTTCCTTTTTAAATGTTTAAGTCTGGAAGACATTTGAATAATTTAATTATGACCAACGTATTGCTGATAATAACCAATTGTAAATTTGTAATTATGTAATTTTATTTTTGTAAAAAAAAAAAAATCTAGAAAATTAGTTTTTGAGTACATATGGTTGAAAGAGATGAGGCTGTGAAATATTATCGAATAATTATCACCCATCAATAAGTCCTAGGTATCAAATCTGGATGATTATATTTATTAAGTAAATATGATATTAGTCATTAATTGTTTCCTGGAAGACAAGGAGTTATATTCAGGAGAGGGAAACAAAATCTTATTAAGGAGTTAATAACTACCTACCACCTCTTACCGAGGTGGAGGCAATTATTAACCACCAAAAGAGTGGTAGATGGGATTAAGAATAAAAATAAATGCATACTTTCTTTCTTTTTTTATTCTAATTATGTGAAGAGATTGAAGAGAAGCAAGAAAACAAAAGACAAAAGGAAATTTGCACACCTATTATACTCGGGGGCATAATGGTTGTTTTATAGTATCATGGTTGGGAGGAGCCAAGTACTAAATTAATAATCTTCCCAGACTATTAATTTCAAAGTTGGTGTTCTAACCTATTGTGTTCTTTCTTTGAAAAGGAAAATATTTATGTTTTGAATTATTAGTAAACTATATGTAGAAAATGAGAAAGGAACAATTTAGTTATCATTTATAAATTTAGTTCCATGAAAGAAAATAGAGTTATTGTGTATTTATTTATAGGTTTCTATGCATTGGAAAGAAGGAAATAGTTATTATGTTTTTTAGTTATTACCCTTGAATAATACAAGAACTGTATATATTTTATTTTATTAGTTTGCATAATATTATTAAGCAGACTGAGAACTACAACAATATTCAAAATGGCATGACTATTATTTAAATAAATTTTTGAACATAGGGATGAATGAAAATATATATAACCAGACATTGGTCAGATGTAGAGTAAATCTATGTTTAAGTAAAGAGAGTAGATAGAAACAACTAACCATAAATATATAAACATAAATGATTCAGTGTGAGAAAAATCTAATTAATATAAGATTTTTCCCATTAGAAAATTCATAATGAATAGTACAACCTCTGCTAAAATCTTTTCTACGAAAGTAAATAGTAAAAGTTCTCTATCACGAGTGCAACTACAATACAAAAATATTTATGGAAGCAATTTTTATATAGTCAATGCAAAGAACTCTCAATGAGATATATATGAAATAATATTAACATAGAAGACAAACATAATATGAAAATTTAAGATATATTAATTATCATGACAAATCAAGGTATGAACTATGTATTTTTCATTTATTAAAAATAAATAAAATTACGTATAGTTACACTAGAAAATATTTGGGAACTCACTAAAAAGAAACCAAGGCTGAAATAATGACCTTGTAGGAAGTTATATTTATAATAAATTTATAAAAGTATTCATATATGCGTGAGGCCTTGAATTTGTTACAATCTTCTAAACAAATTGGAAGTAAAAAGAGAGAATTCATAGATAATTATTTAAACATATATATACAAGAGAAGTTATGTCAACAAAGTCATGGACTTAGAAACCAGGTATAGGAGCATCTCACTTGGTAGAAAAAATTAATTATCTTCGTGAGTCGAAACTAAAGTAACCTTGAACTTGGAAATATCAATAGAAATGATATACTTTCTGGAGACAATATTGTTACTTGAAAGATACAAACACAGTAATAGTTATTAAAAAACCAAATTATAAAATAAAAGTTGAAAAAAAAATTATGAATAGGAAAAAGGAGGTTCTTATATATAACTTTGAAAAGGAGTACTCATCCTATGGTAGTCTCCCCAAAAAGGCAAATACATTGGTAGTTGATAGAAATATGAAAAAAAACCACTAATAAAATGGCGTCTCCACCTGCAAAAAGGAAAATACATTGGAAGTTAATAGAAATATGATAAAAAACCACTAATAAAATGAAAGGGATAATTATACGTGGTATTTAAATGTAACATGAGAGGCATTAAGATATGAGTAGATAATTAATAATTAATGACTTAAATCCCGGGGAAACCTTTCAACCTTTCTTTAATCATTCCACCAAAAACGAAAAATCCAACCGTCATTTTTTTCAATGTCAGAGTTTCCATCTACAAATATAGTCGAGAGGGTACAAACCCTGATCAAATTTTTTAACGTGAATCCAGAATTACTACACACATACAACCCCTGCACAGTTAAGCGAACTTAAAAAGAAATATGCTATAAGAGTATGAAAATTTTAAACCCTAACCCTAGTCCAACACGTGTTCATCTAGAAAGATCTAGAGATTGTGTTGTAAAAGAAGTCTTGTCATCCAAAAATATAATGAAATATCGATGCTAGAAATCATATAAACTATATGCCACATCCGTACAATGAACCAGGGAGATTTGTATTTATAAGGATTTGGTAATGTATCATAGTACCAAGAGACATGTGTAATATCTATAACTAGGATATATGCCAAGCTTTGGATATACGATAATCTTTGTTGTGAGAATTAAAACGTTATTGCATAAATAGACTTTGAAAAAGAATTAGACAACTAAATAAATATTTATATGTTTTGTAAACCTTTGTATCGATATAAAACATAGTAAAGGATCTATGTAACTAAGGTATAAGTTTAATATCATATAGCGACACTTGACATTGTGTATATAAACCAATAATTGAAATGAGATGTGGCATATTCCTGTAGTAGAATCTACCAATTCTTTATAAGAGACATATTTTGTCTTCAAGAGTTCAGGAATCCATGAAAGTTGATTTTAAATATAATAGTATGAAGGAATGAAAAATATTATGGTGAAGTAATGAAGTATACAAAAGAAAATTAGTTAATGGGTGGAATTAGAAACAACTACAAGATTGTGGACTACGGATTGGTAGAATTATAACATCAAATAAAATTTTATTGAGGAAAACATACGAGTTATTTAAACCTTGAAATAATTAAAAAAATACAAATATGTAATAATAATAAAAGAATTGGGATTAAAGGAGGTAGATTACGAATGGATAGGAAAAAAAAAACAAAGAGGGATTATGCATTGTAGCAGCTCACGAACCATGTATTTCATTTTTTTGTACTTGCATTTATTTCCATTCAAAGAAAGAGAGGGTGAAAAATCCTCACCTTCCAATTGGGTTTTCTCTTGAAAGGGTTTCCCAGGTCACATATTATATTATTATGTTTTCTAAGTAATTTTTCTATTTGTTCTCCATTTTCTGCATAATTATAATTTTCTTGCATATGCAATAAACAATAATTAACAAATCCATAAATCTAAGGAGAATTTAACCCTCATAGTATAGATTTCATATTTTTCTAATATATTTTAGTAGATCTATTGTGACAAACTATCAAGTGGCATGTCCACAATGGTTTACAGATCATATTAGTATTAGAGAAATTTTCTTTGGGTATATTGTGGGGAGTTGTTGTTGGAAATAATACTGAGAGAGGGGGGTGAATCAGTATTATCAAATAATTTTCAATCTATATTTGCAGATCTGATAATTGAAACTTGCATATACCTTCCAGACTTATAATTTAAATTATTCTTCAGATGTTTGTCATTAATCTATATGTGAGAACCATATAATAATGAGCAGGAACATAAATAGACAGTCACACCAAGGAACACAAGATGTAAGGTGGAAAC
>APFE030854690.1:126427-158359 GCA_000404065.3 Pinus taeda | reverse complement strand
AACATTGTCCCTCCTAAGAGTATGGAAAAAATCCTTCCCAATAGCTAAGAAATTTATAAAGCATATATTCATATGACCAACAAGGATTGATCTATCTTTTCATACATAGACCACTTAGACCAATTTGTAGACTTAGATAATTACAAGAATTAAACCATTCCTTAGAAAATTTTCATCAAACACTTCCGCATAGGAAATCACTTTCCTTATTATCAACATGTGCCAGTTAGAATCATAGAGACCACATATACCATCATGTCTACACAAATAAATTACCCATTTGCATATATTTCAATCCCTTTATGCATAAGAAGTCTTAATTTATTTCAAATATTAGCATATCCATGAGTAATTGTCCATATCACAGTATCTAATTTACACAATCGTTTACATTATTAATTTATGCAATAACAACACTCCACGGCATTAGCATAACATTATTTCCATGAAATTAACAAAGTCATAATTAAAAAGTCAATCGCAAACACTAGAGTGAACTTATCTTATAAGAGACCTAGCAATTGAGAGTGGGACTCTAACTCTCCACCCAACCATTGACAAGTTGCAACCATAATTACTTGTAGTTGTCACCCTTGAGCTAGATTCCAATGCTTGAGGTAGAGTGCTTTTAAGGAATTTAAACCAACAGAATAACTGAAACATGATACCACATGGCTTCATTGCCTTCATCCATCGGCTACACACGTTATGGTTCAATATTTTCAGGCATAATCACCTCCATGCTAGGATACAATAGTGTAGATAATTTTTAGCTCGTAATCAGGAGAAGAGAGACCGCATCAAGGAATATTATTTAGTGGATAAGTTATTGTTGGAGTGTAGAAGCCACTTTTACCAGCTAATTCATCAGTGTTGTTAACACCTAGTGGTTCATCATCTCCCCAAGAACCCAGGTGCTTCTCTCCTAGCTAGTGGTTCATCAATCTACAAACTTCTAGTGGTTCTTCAACCTTCAAGTAAGACACTTCTATTCATAGTGATTTTCACCCAACAAGCCTATTTGAAGGTTCCTCAACTGGTTTAATTTCTCCATAGGACGATCACCATGTGCTTTGATTGTTTCTCTTCTAGTTCTCTTAGTTTGCGTATGCATGAGAATGAGTTCTTTGTCCCTTCCTTCTACATAGATGTGAATGAGTTCTTATCCCTAGTAGACTCAATGTTTTCATGCTTTCCCATAAACCCACTATCTGTCACTTTCCAATGCTCCACGTAGTCAAAAAAACCTTGGAGATCACAACGCATGTTACCTTTAATATTTTGTGAGGAGAAAACCCATAAAAGAATGAGATTTTGGGAAACGTACCCAAATTTTGGTGTTTTGACCCAAAGGAGTGAGCTTGAAACCCAAGAAAATGAATTTAATTTAATTTTTGAGTCATGTAGGTTTAGGTTAGCTAGAAAGGCCAAGAGACATGACCCTTGGGGTTTCACACCCCTTAATTAAATATAAATATAGGCCAAAGGATAAGTCAAGACACAAGGGTGAAGGGACTTCATTTGTGCAAGGAATCAAGCCTAAAGGAGCCACAATTGTTTAAGAGAAGCTAAGTTCGGGATTCTATTTATAAGGTTGAGTTAATTATCTATCCAACAAAAGTAAGCCAAGGTTTATTGCAGTAAGTTAGAAGGTCTTGATAGTGCCAAAAAGGAGTAGCTGAGCTGGAAAATGTTTGACCGTAGAGTTTTTGTAGCATAGTGTTGGTTGTAGACGTAAAGTAGGGTGACTGAGGCTACTAAGAGGAAGGTTGAGGTTAGGCCACATTTGGGTTACAAGAAGGAAACCTAGGGATGCAGTAAGAAGGAACAAGGTTGTAGAAAGGAGGTCATAGGCCTGTGTAATAGGCTGAAGTAGGTAAAACATGAAGAGGATTAGCATAACACTAAAAAAAGGCTACAAAAACAAGGCTAGGGTTGCTAAGGAAAGCTAAAACAAGAGGAGTCTACTGGTGGAAAATAGGTTGGACAAAAGTCTAAAAGAGTTGGTATCTATGGACATAAGTGGACTGTGATCCTAAATAGAATTGGTTGGGTACTTTTGGTGGCAAAGGATAACAAGGATCAAGGACAAAGAGGATTGAAAGGGTTGATTGCTAGGGATTGCAAACAACAAGTAACTTGAGTTGTTTGATCTTTGTTTTATGCATAGATGTGTCAACCCTAGCTATAACACTCAAAAGACAAACTTGTATTTTGTTGTATTATAACATTGTATCAGGGTTTTTAAATGGCCATGATCCCTGGTGTTGTTGCACTAAGATGTCTTTTTACAGGAAATCTTAATTCCTTCATTAATTGTCAACCCGAGGAAAGTCTTTTTATTTCAAGAGTGTCAGCACCATATATGCAGTGAATTCAGAGGTCAGCTAATAAAAAATTGTTGCAATTGCTAATGACTATCTTCTTCAAACTCAATCCAATCAACTCTAAAAGAAGTAATTCTGAAAGAAATTCATAATGCACTATGCAATTCTACTTAACCTATCATGGAAGCAAATACATCTGAATACAACTCGTAAAGAATCATGTTTGGTAGTCTTAACTAGAATTGAAGCTAACTCACTCACTCTTGAAAAAGAACTGTAACAATTAACAACAATGGTAATTGAACAACAAATCCTAATTAAATAGCAAATCCTAATTAAGTGGCAATTCTGAATTGAACATCAAATCTGAATTGAACAACAATTCTGAATTGAACAACAAATCTGAACTAAACAACAATTCCGAATTGAACAATAAATCTGAATTGAACAACAATTCCAAATTGAACAGCAAATCTGAATTGAACAACAAATGATACATGAATAACAAACGTATCTAAATAGCAAATGACTATAGAAGCATAAAGAAATTAATTCTATCTCTGAAATCTATGATAAGATTATTTGAAAGGAACAACAATCTGAGCTGGAACTATCATAACCAATTCAATCAAAAGTATTATTCTCACATAACACCTGGATCACTCTAAATCTCAAATGAATAGCAAACGTAAACTAAATGGACAATCCTTACAATAATCAAAAGTAATATTGACTTAACATTGACAAGCAATCAAAAATGAAATAGAAAATATTATGACACATGTGATGCAGTAGATCTTCTCTTGACTGGGCCCAAAGTCACCATAAGTCTCCACTAAAAGATACTCAGAATATAAGTATGAACTAAACGCAACCTTTCTTCATTAATATAAGTAACCAAGTTACAACATCCAAAATAAGAGTATTATATATCAAAAAGAATAATTACAAACTGTGAAATTTTGAACTTCGTGCAGTTTTTCCTTTTGGCCTTATATATTACATTTAGAAAGTAAATATATAAAAGTGAATCCTCAGGATTAGGGAATCTTGAGGATTTCTCTATACTTTATCTAATTCTGTCATAAAATAGTCATTGGTTTTCCTGGTCTTCCATTGTCCCACCTTGCCTCTGACACTGTTGCTTTCCCTTATGAGTTGATGGCATTCTGTCTATTGGGAAGTTATCGCTCATCTCGTGACTTTTGCACATAAAGATAGTAAAAATCAATTTTTCTACTTAGATTCGTCTAATTTGTTACTAATTACTTTTACTCGACTTTAGCTATTATTTCCTCCACTTTTATTCATAAAAAGAGATAATCATGTGAGGATGAGTGTTAAATAAAGTGATTACCAAGGAGAAAAGATACCTTTCTCTTGACCCAACATACTCCCCAGCTTACCTTGTTACATGACCTCATGCAACTAAATATTTAAGGTGTAGCTAAGTTAGGGAATAGGCAGGATATACCTCCTCCTTATAATTTCTGAAGCCATTTTTCTTCTTAAGTATAGCAAAATCCTAGTTAACGTCTTGATCCCTCAAGGTGTAATCACAATGATACTTATCTAGAGGATACCATATGATTGGAGTTCTATACCAACATCCTATCCATTCAGGCCCCATGGTTAAGACCATGTTATTGTACTTATGGAAATGAGAGGTGGTAGCTTTGTTTGGCTGCAGACAAGGCTTCCTCCTTAATCTCTTGGAAGTACTCCTTTCCAGCTTGTATAATATCTGTGTGAAATTGTCCCAATTGGACCACAACACCATCTCGCTTCATGAATTTCTTGTGTCTAACCAATACATGCAGGGGTTTGGTAGGTTCCCCTCTCACCCATAGGTCGATTCCTTCTTCACGCTTTCTAAAAGTATTGTGAGCCTTGGCCCACTTGAGTTGATTAGTAGCAAAAGAGAGAAATGCTTGGAATTGTACATCCCCTATAAAGGGGTCAGGTTTTTGTCTCTATCATCTTCCAGAAAGAAATTGTGCATATAAAGTTCATAGAGGAGGCATTATACCTACTCATTTTGTTATCTGAAGAACTTGACAAAGTTCTGGGTAGTTTTGATTTCCATAGACTTCCCAGCCTTAACAGCTTTGAATTTCAACAGGAGGTATCTTTCCACGAGGAATAGGGCATAATTTGTAGCAGGGGATCTGCATGACAGGGTGTCTGAATAAAGAGAGTAAACAGTTTCCACCTACTCTTTGTAATTTGTCTCATGCTTTCTCAACCTTTTTCTGTTCAGCCTTACACTGAGCGAAGGTATCATCCTCAGTCGTTGTGAGTGCCTCAAAATTTTTCTTTAATTCTTGATGTATTCGTAGGGGAACTACCTCATCCTTATGCTGGGTTAATTCCTATTGAACCTTCAATAGTTCATTCTGGAGTCTCCTAATAAATTCCTCCCTTACTAAGGGAATATAAGCAGATGTATCCTCTCTTTGGGTATCATTATCTTGTGTCTCCAGAGGCTCAATTTGGACAAAAGCCTCAAATTCTTCTTGAGTTATGTAATAATCAATTGGGATGCTTTCTTCAATATCAGTCTAAACCAGAACTTTCACAATAGGGTAGTTCATTTGGGTCTCCTGCGTATAAACATAGGGGTCTTCTTTCTGCATTTCAGTGTCCTCTACAAGACATGGCTATGTCTGAGTTTTCTTTGAACAGACCAAAAGAGCCTCAGTTTGGATTTGAAAATCCTTTTGAGAACAATGTTCTATCTGTGTTCATGTGGTCTCTTTTTCTACTTTCAATTTTCCTAGCTCTGATGGCCTCTTTTAACCATTGTCTTAGTTGCCTAATTATTCACTTCTATTTTCTATATTTTTTTAGCATTTTTCTGAGCCTGTCCTTGTAGGACTTCTTTATTAGAGGACTTCCAACTGGTAATGGTGCAGCTACATTTTCCTCAAGTTCATGCTTGGGTGGCATTGTGTCAGAATTAGGGAGGGTTTCAACTGGAACTATATAGCCTAATGGAGCTTCACCTTCTAATTCTTTTTCAACATGAATTTTTCTCTCAGGAGACCCCAATACAATGGTGTCTCTTGAGCAATTATTATTCCACGAGTTTTCTTCTAGGTAGGCCTCGTCCTCAGAGGAATTAGAAAAAATAGTATTACCTAGTTGATTTTCATCTCTCAAGGTCTCATCTGCAGGATTTTCTTTAGCTGGGGGGTCGACTGGGCCGATATCTGCTGCCTGATTTTCTTCTCTAATATCTTCCTCTACATGCATCTCAGCTTCAAGGGGTTTTTCCACAAAATGGATTGGTTCCCTCTGTTCTTCCAAGAAATCAGTGAATGGCAGGGTTTAATCATAACCAGGGCTATCAGCAGAGGCAGACTGGTTGGGGCTACAATTCTATCCTTCAAAATTCTCATATTGTTCTCTTCCCTCGCCAAACATCCCCATGTTTTCCAATACCTTAACCACATCTGATTCATAGTCTTGCAAAGGGGTATTCTGTAGACTTGGAGGTGGTGTGAGTGATGGGCCGACCTCATTTGTCTAAATTGGGGTATGCCACTGGGACTTCACCCACACATAGCATCTGCATTTTTCTCGGTTCAAAGGCACAGAGGAATTTTTCCGCTTTAGTGTCCTTCTCAGACCTGGGGTTCTAGGCCTTGCTATTTTGTTACTGGGTTTTCTAAGGTCGGCCTACATTAGGATTTACAATATTGTCTTAGGTTAACTGCTGCTAGGCTAGTCTGTGTATGATAAGAAATTTAATCAATCCATGATGATTAATGACGGTGCGTGGGTCCTTAGCTTTCCTAACTCGTCAAGCAACATCATGCAATAAAGAATTCAAATAAAACGACAAATTAACTGAAATTTTCTATTTTATGATGGCTAAAAATTTGAGGTGACAGGGTTTTACCACATGCTAGAAACCATCACATGTGATGTACCATTGCACGATGACTGCCAGCTCCTTCTAAGGCTATCTTAATGTTGAAGGGCGAATCCCTTTCCCTGTCCGCACTAATTGCTCATCTGGGTCCTGGAACAATGCAATCACATTGTACAGAAGGATGTGCTTGTTTGTTCATTTTTTTCCCTCAGCTGGAAGTCCAGTGACTTCGGCTATGACCACTTCAGAGACTGTTATATCCTTGCCTCTTACTGTGGTGTTGCCATTCTGCAAATTCTAGGAGAATTCGAGTGTCATTTCTTCATGAAATCCCTGCAATTTATTTAGATATTGCAGCCATCCTGCGTGCTCAAGAATTGCACGAGCCTGGTCTGATACTATGAGTACTATGGGCTCATTTCAGATAGCTCTACTTCCCATGGCTGCTATGTTCATGTGACTGGTTCTCCTGCATGGACTTCTCCTACTCTTTCTCAAATTAGAACAACAACAAAGTTCATTAAAGCAATTAACACGAAAAATGACGTTGATTTGGGAATTAACATCATATATAGTCAAGTCATTTTTCTCATCAACCATTTTTTACGTAGGCCCATAATTAATTTGCATGCCATCCATAATGGTCATCGTCGTTTCTCCAATCGAAAATACCTTGCTAATTATTACGCATATCCAATCATCATGCAACCTTTACTCGAAAATTAATTTAGCATTCAATTATCTATAACTGTCTCACACGTTGTTCACATTAAGACCATCCCCCTTCTAATAGGAAAAAGGATATCCACGTCCGCCAAGCATGTGAAAAGCAAGCGTATGAATTGAGGATTCATAAATGAAGACAACCAATCTAGAAAAGCGGTGCAATTTATGACAAATCAATTAAAGCCATACACGTATCAGAGGTAAAAATGGCTGAAAAAGATAGAAACAAACATCTTCATTATTATGTGAAAATATGTTCACCTCAAGTGGTATTAGTAATAGACACATAATTGCTGGTAAGCAGTAATGACTGTCATGAATTGATTGGACAAATATATAATATAATGAATATATAACATAAGTTACCATGCATATTGGCTTGTAAGAGTGTTGTTCAAATGAGAAATCGAAAAGAAAACAAAACTATTGTTCAATTGATTGAACAACAATCATTCAATCGATTGAATAGAAAAATCGAAAACAAAACAAAATTGTTGTTCAATTGATTGAACAACAATCGTTCAATCAATTGAACAACAAAGTCGAAAGGAAAACACACAAGATTTCTATCTAAATGATTGAACAACAATCGTTCAATCATTTGAACGATAAATATCAATAAGAAAAAAAAAAATCAAAAGTGTTTTTCAATCGTTTGAAAGGCAAATATCAATAAGAAAAAAATGCAAAAGTGTTGTTCAATCGATTGAACAGCAATCGTTCAATCGTATGAACAATAAAAATTGAAAATAAAGACTCAAAAGTGTTGTTCAATCATTTGAACAACAATCATTCAATCGTTTGAACAACAAAAGTTGAAAAATAACAAGCGCAAAAGTGTTGTTCAATCGTTTGAACAACAATCGTTCCATTATTTGAACAACAAATATCAGTAAAAAAAAAACGCAGAAGTGTTGTTCAATCGATTGAAAAACAATCGTTCAATCATTTGAACAACAAAAATTAAATAATTAAAAACACAAAAAGTGTTGTTCAATTGATTGAACAACAATTGTTCAATAATTTGAACAAAAAAAATAAAAAAATAAAAAGCAAAAAAAAGTGTTGTTCAATTGATTGAACAACAATTATTCAATCGTTTAAACAACGAAAATGTAAAAATGAAAATGCAACAAGTGTTGTTCAATCGATTGAACAACAATCATTTAATCATTTGAATAACGAAAATTTAAAAGTGCAAAAAGTGTTATTCAATCGATTGAACAACAATCGTTCCATCATTTGAACAATGAAAATGTAAAAACACAAAAAGTGTTGTTCAATCGATTAAACAACAATCGTTTAATCATTTGAAAAACAAAATTTAAAAACACAAAAAGTGTTGTTCAATCCATTGAACAATAATCGTTCAATCGTTTGAACAACAAATGTCAACAAGAATGAAGAATTGTTGTTCAATCAATTGAACAACAATCGTTCAATTGTTTGAACAACAAAATAAAAAACATTGAAATGTTGTTCAATCATTTGAACAACAAAATAAAAAATGCTGAAATGTTGTTCAATCGATTGAACAACAATTTCCACACACAAAAATAAGTGTTGTTCAATAGATTGAACAACGACGCACACATAAACATAAGTGATGTTCAATTGATTGAACAACAATCGTTCAATCGATTGAATAACTCTTACCAAGCACTTAATACAAGAAAATCCTCATATTTACATGGTGGTAACTGACTGAATTACAAGAATATATACATTATTTACACTTTAAAAAAATCTCAATTTTTTGAAAGAAAAGTTGTAGGGTCATCACTCTTTGCAGCTAAGATTTGCATGGAGGGGTACTTGCGTACCTACTGGTAGAAAGACTCCTTAGTGAGTAGTTTTTGGTAGAGACGCACTTGATGCCCATTCACCTTAAAAGAATGGCCAGACCCATCAATGGTAGTCAAAAATAAGAGTGCCATTGTTATATACTTCTTAAATCTCATAAGGGCTAAGACATCTTGTTTGAAACTTGCCCGGAAAGTCCTAGAATCTGGAGTCATAAAGTAGTGCCCAATCCCCTTTTTGAAATGTCTTCTTTTTGATGAGGTTGTCATGCCACTTTGCCCTTTATTGTTTAATAGTTGTAGTTCATTACAAAGTTGGCAGTTGAGCTTCATCTAGTTCGTTGATTTGTTGCAATCGCTTGGTTTGGGCTTCTGTTAAATCCAACCCCACTTCTTCAACCATTCTTAGAGTCTTTATTTCGAATTTGATTGGAAAAATAGGTTCTTTGCCGAACATGAGCTAGTACGGAGAGTATCTAGTGGTATTCCTCAAAGTCATATGATAGGCCCACAAGGCCTCTAACAGCCTAGCAACCCAGTCTCCCCGATGTGTTGAGACTGTTTTGGTCAGAATCATTTCAATGACCTTATTAGTGCTTTCGAGTTGCCCGTTCGCCTGCGAGTGATACGGGGAAGTGATCCTATGTGTAATGTGATGGTTTCTGAGAGTGGTAGTAATATTGTGTCCTATGAATTGCCCTCCCCCATCTGTTATCACTTGCCGCGGTAAACCATACTGTATGAATAGCTCAAAGAGGAAGTTAATCACGGCTTCCTTTGTGGCTCTTGGTAAATCTATTGTTTCCACCCATTTCGTCACACAATCTATGGCAACCAATATGTAGGCTTTCTGATTCGATGACAGATGGAATGGGCTAACAAAGTCCAACGCCCATCGTTCAAAGGGTTCTATGACTAGTTGGGGTTACAACGACATTTCATCAGCTTGGCTAGGTCGGCCCATCCTTTGGCAGCTATCACAAGCCTGAGCATATTTCTTAGCATCTTTAAAAATAGTGGGTAAATAATAGCCCATTTGTAGTAGCTTATGCCTTGGCCTTTGATCTACAAAGTGTCCTCTACAGGGCTTGTCATGGCAAGCTTTTAGGATGTCATAAATCTCATCCTTGTGAATGCATCTGCATATACACATGTCGGGCCCTGTGTGAAAAAGATATCCAACAATCCAAGAGAATCGGGCATTGCGTTGAACAATTTGCTTCCTCTCCCTCGCTATCAAATGCCTGGGCAGCTTCCCTACTACCAGATAATTTGCCACATCTGCGTACCATGGCGTCTTGACTATCACGACAAACAAATGTTCATCTGGGAATTGGTCATCCACTGCCAGTGGGTCATTTACCTTTGGGATTCAAGATAGAAAATAAGCAACTGGGTTTTCCCTCCTCGGACAATCCTTAATAGTAATGTCAAATTCCTGCAATATCACTAGCCAACGAGTCACTCGACCATTTGTGATAGGTTTTTTAGCTAAATACTGAATGGAAGAGTGTTCAATATACAGAAAAGCTTGGTGGCTAGTTATGTAATGTCTAAATTGTTTTATTTCATAAATAACAACTAAGAATTCTTTTTATGTTACTGTATAATTAAGTTCTGCAGGAGTAAGATTTTTGCTAATATAATATATAGCATAAGGCTTCCTATGCTCTTCATGACTGAGGACAATTCCTATAACTACATCTGATGCGTTCGTGGATATGTGAAAAGACAACTCCTAGTTTTGTCCACGTAATACTTGTGTCGTCGAGACTAGCTTCTTTAAACTTGTAAGAGTTGTGTCACATTTGTCAGACCATTTGAAATCAACATTTCCAGTTAAAGCATATAAAGGTGTAGCAATTTGTGAAAAGTTTTTAATAAACCTATGATAATCTATTGCATATCCCATCAAACTAAGTACCTCTGTCTGAGTACAGGGAGTAGGTAGTAAAAGAATTACCTGAATTTTTGTTGGGTCTACCTGTATCCCTGTTGCAGAAATATAATCTCCCAAGATTACACCTTTGGTCATCATCATGTGACACTTGACATTGCTTAAACATAACCTAGTAGCAATGCATCATTCTAATAAACATTTTCTAATGTTTGTAGTGCTTGATAAAATTCATCCCCATATGGAGTAAATTCATCCATATATACCTCAATTCCTTTGTTTATCAAGTCAACAAAAATGCTAAGTATAGCTCTTTGAAACATGGCTGGGGCATTGCGGAAGCCGAAAGATAATAATTTGTAAGCGAACATACCCCAGGGACAAGTGAAGATTTTTTTTATCTTGGTCTTCAGGGGCAATCTGAATCTGATTGTAGCCACTGAAGCTATCTAGGAAGGAAAATAATTGCTTCCCTGCCAAGGTATCTAGGACTTGATCGATAAATGGGAGAGAGAAATGATATTTCTGTGTTGCCTTGTTTAGTTCCTAGTAATCTACACAGATACGCCATTTCCCATTTTTCTTGGGGACAACCACCAATAGAGAAACCCATTTTCTATCCAAAATAGGATAAATGAAATTCACATCCAACATCTTCTATAATTCTTCTTTCACAATATCCTTAATGTGCGGATTCAATCTCCACTGAGGCTGCCAAATAAGTCAAGCATGA
Source organism: Pinus taeda (assembly GCA_000404065.3). NCBI lineage: Eukaryota > Viridiplantae > Streptophyta > Pinopsida > Pinales > Pinaceae > Pinus > Pinus taeda. Next base: position 146,997 of record APFE030854690.1, on the reverse strand, counting down.
TTTTCGGTATAGATGTGATGAGTACACAATTGTGGGTCTATACCCTTCATATTGGGATAATCCTAGGCAAAATCCCCTTTATATTTTTGCAGGATATGAATGAGCTTTTGCTACTGATCACTGTCCAAGATATCATTAATGTTTAAAACTTGGCCTGGTTCAATTTCCACTGGCTTGTTGTTATGAACAACAGTTGTCTGGATGTGTTGATCATCAGTATCCTTCAAGGGATCTTCCGATGCTTCGTTATCAAGGATTTCTTTCAGCATTTGACACTTTAGGTTGCTCACATCAGCTGGCTGATTGATGAAATTGTTGATAATGTCATCTTTAGTTTGATCTTTGAATTCTAGTTCCTCTGCTACTGTGAGTGGTGAACAGATGCTTTCTTCCAGGTATGCTGGTGGTTGTTTACATATTTTTACAATTGGCAGACTTGGTCTGCAGGGAGATATAAAACAAGATTTTTTACAGAATCCCCTTTTGCAATAGTCATGCTTCCCTTTCGATAGCCTATATATGCATCAGCTGTCACCAGCCAAGGTCGGCCCGATATCAGAGGGTGCCCATCCAATCGACTCTTCAAGTTTATAACAAGAAAATCTATTGGATATTCCCATGAATCAACAGAGACCATGATATCTTGTAGAGTTCCTTCTGGCCTTACCACCGAGCGATCAACAAGTTCTAGTAAGGTGGTGATTGGTTCCAAGGCTGTAATACCAAGTGCTTGACAAGTTTCTGTTGTTAGAATATTAATGGTTGCACCTAGATCAACTAGCGTATTGGGAAAAGAACGACCATATATCTGCACTATCACTATGGGATTCCTAGGATCTTCATATTTTATTGGAATTTCCCCTCCCATGAGTAAATCAGATAAGTTTCCTACAACATGAATGGTGGGTGAATTTTTTGATTTCCTCACAGGCTTCTTTACACATAACACTTTAATTGTTCTAGCATACATGGGAATGTCTTGAATGGCCTGAAGGAGAGGAATTTTTATACAAAGATTTTTTAGTTCCCTTACAAGATCAAAATATAGGTAAAAAATCAGCTTAGGTATCGTTAACCTTTCAGGGAATTGGGGAGAAGTGACTATGAGCTCCTCTGGATATTTCTGTTGATCTATCTCTTCTCCTCTTTTCATTTCAGTAGCAATTATAGGTGGTGGTATATGTACGGGTGGTGGCATATGTACAGGTGATGTTTCGATCTCAATTGATGGTTGATCCCTATTTTCCTCAGGGGTGTGATACGTCCTAACCTAAATCTAATTTCATTACATTAATTTTTTCTCAATCTCATAGTCCGATCTTTCTACAATTTGCACCAGTTGGACCGATTTGTTATTGGGATTTGGATTCGATTGGGCTGATAGTTGAGGGCATAGAAGAGGCTGAGGATTTTGTTGTAATGGATAAGGAGATGACAATGTGGGTTGAGGTTGAGGACATATCCCCATTAGAGTGTTGGATATGCCTAAAGGTCGCTGCCAATTTGTAGACCAATTCGGGTTTTGAGAAGTGGAGGCAGGCCATTGGGATTGATAGGGATTGCCTTGCCAAACAAGAGTAAAAGGTGAATTTGGCCAACCACTACCCTAAAAGGATTGAGTTGACCATGGTGTCATAGGGGATGGTTTAGGTTTCCAATTCAAGTAGGGTGATTTGCTTTGCCATGTTGCCCCAGGGTTTTGTTGTTGATTAAACTATGAAGAAGGAAAGAACTGGGATGCATCTTGTTACATACCTGGAGGTTTGGCCTACCACTATCAACGCTGGTTCATTAGATATACTGGCTCTGTCTCTTCTTCTACTTCCTTGAACACTGCTTTCAACCCCGGGAGTGATGGACATTGTTCAGTGGCGTGATCCTTAGTACAGATAGTGCATGTCTAAACCATGTCTAATGGACACTCATGTTGGCCGTGCTTCTTTCGACAGTGTGGATAGAAAACGACCGTTTTGTTCTGCTAAAGCTTGTTTTTATTTAGCCTGTAGGATGTCCAACTATGTTGTGAGGGTGCTTAGGATGTCCATTTTGAAATCTTCTAGGAGGTTACCGATTTCCATTTGTGTTACTCCTCCACTATGTGGATTGCTTCCCCTACTCATGGGATCTCGACTTGTTGCTCCTGTGCGTGAGCTTCCTCACAAACATCTGATACACAAGCAAACATTTCATCATAATATTCATGAGAAATATCTCATTTCCCCATTAAATTTAGAGTTTCTAACCATTCCTCTTACATTCCTTTAATTAAGATATCTCTTAGGACTTATTTTGGTAGAGTGGTGTGTGGATATCTCTATAAGCTATAATGAAACTGTTCGACGTATTCTTCTAGAGTTCCATTGTCCTTTGCAACCATCTTAAAGATTTCATCCCTTAGCTCCCTAGTCTTGCAAAAGTCCTGGTATCTGATGAGGAAGGAAGTTTTCATATTGTCCTAAGAATTAATAGTACGTCCACCCAGACCCATGAACCATCTTAAAGTTGCTCCTTTCAGAGTAGAAGGGAATAGTTTTAGCTTCTTGGGTTAGTGGTGTAGTCATACCCTCTGCAGAGGATGTCAAATTTGAACAGGAAGGCACTAGGGTCCTCTGTGATCATCCCATGAAAATTTGGGATGCTTTACAAAGGAATAGCCTTCATGGGGGCATTGGCCACTTGGTCGACTATGGGGTATTCCAATGTCGAGGTTTGACCTTGATGTGGTTGGTTTTCCATTTATTCAAAGATGTTCCAATACTCTTCAGGGATTTCAGGGGGTCTTTTCGAGTAAGCAGAGGATTAACAACCCAAGATGGCTTTGCAACACTACCTAGATCTGGGATCATAGGAGACCCGTGTTCAGACAGTTGAGGTCTTTCCTTAGCAGTTCCACTGGTTTCTCCTTCTCCTAATTCTCTTAAGTTAGACAATTTTCCCTCTTGTAGAGGATCATAATGTAAGCTTATTGTAGCTTGAAGACTCTGTTCAGATCCTCCAATTTGGCTTTGAATCTCAGCATGAGATGCAGATGGTGAGCCTGCTTCTTGAGGGATCATAGTAGGACTTTTTCTAGTTATAGCTCGGAATCCTACTGATGCTTGAGACTCTTATTTTCTCACAATCTTATCTATAAAGTTTGTTCTCCCAAGGTCCACCAATCCCTTGGGTTTTGTGGATTTTGGAAGGGGGTTCTATTCTTTTTCTATCTTTCTATTCCTAGTCATTCATAAAAACCAATTCCTATTTAACCTCTAAGATTTTGCTGAAAAGCGGGTTGGTAAGCAAGCACTTTACTTGCTAGGTACGCAGGTTCTTACTCCCGTTTTTAAAACCTAATTCTTTTACAAGAAGATAAAAAGGAAATGACTTTGGAACACTCTCCCCGGAAATGACGCCAAAATGTTGGTGCACTAAGATGTGCTTTTACAGGAATCTTAATTCCTACAGTAATTGTCAACCTGGGCAAGTCTTTTTATTTCAAGAGTGTGAGCACTATATATGTAGTGAATTCAGAGGTTAACTAATAAAAAATCGTTGCAATTTCTAATGGCTATCTTCTTCAAACTCAATCCAATCAACTCTGAAAGAAATTCATAACGCACTTTGCAATTCTACTTAACCTATCAAGGAAGCAAATAGATCTGAATACAACTTGTAAAGAATCACGCTTAGCAGAGTTAACTAGAATTAAAGCTAACTCACTCACTCATGAAAAAGAACTATAACAATTAACAACAATGGTAATTGAACAACAAATCCTAATTAAACAGCAAATCCTAATTAAGAAGCAATTCTGAATTGAACAACAAATCTGAATTGAACAACAATTCCAAATTGAACAACAAATCTGAATTGAACAACAATTCTGAATTGAACAGCAAATCTGAATTGAACAACAATTCTAAATTGAACAACAAATCTGAATCGAACAGTAAATGATATAGGAATAACAAACTTATTTGAATAGCAAATGACTATGGAAGCATAAAGCGATTAATTCTATCTCTGAAATCTATGATAACATTATTTGAAAGGAACAACGTTCTGAGCTGGAACTATCATAACCAATTCAATCAAAAGTATTATTCGCATATAACATGCGGATCACTCTAAATCTCAAATGAACAGCAAACGTAAACTAAATTGACAATCCTTACAATAATCAAAAGTAATATTGACTTAACATTAACAAGCAATCAATAATGAAATAGAAAAGATTATGACACAAGTGAAGTAGTAAATCTTCTCTTGACTAAGCCCAAAGTCGCCAAAAGTCTCCGCTAAAAGATACTGAGAATATAAGTATGAATTAAACGCAACCTTTCTTCATTAATATAAGTAACCAAGTTACAACATCCAAAATAACAGTATTATATGTCAAAAAGAATAATTACAAACTGTGAAATTCTGAACTTCGTGCGTTTTACCTTTTAGTCTTATATATTACATTTAGAAAGTAAATAAATAAAAGCAAATCCTTAGGACCCTGATCCTGAGGATTCGTTATACTTGATTTGATTCTGTCATAAAATAGTGATTGGTTTGCTTGTTCTTCCGCTATCCTACCTTGCCTCCGATGCTGTCGATTTCCTTATGAGATGATGTCGTTCTGTTGATTAGGTAGCTATCGCTCAATTCATGACTTCTACACATAAAGATAGTAAAACTCAGTTTTTCCTGCTTATATTTGTCTAATTTGTTACTAATTACTTTTACTCGACTTTAGCTATTGTTTCATCCACTTTTATTCATAAACAGAGATAATCATGTGAGGATGAGTGCTAAATAAAGCGATTACCAAGGAGAAAACATACATTTTTTCTTGACCCAACACCTGGTACAAGATCCCTGTAACTTTTTATTGATGGACTAATAAGAATATATTTTGGGCCATATACCTAGTGTACTTTTGTTGATTTCACTGTCATTATATTTCGTTGTGCAAAGTGACCCATTGTTAGGCATATCTAGCATGTTTATGTGCTTAGTTAATCCATAGAACTGACCTAGGGTGTGAGGAAATTTCAACAAATATAATAATATAAATGTGATAATCCAATTTCTATGGCTTAATAAGTGGTTTTTTGGTTAACATGGGGCCTAGTTAGGGCTTAATAATATATGTCCTTTGGCTATTGTAAGTGAACAATCACTTGATAGGAATTGGATTCATGCATGAATGCACCCATTGCATATAAAGCATTGTTACTTTTGATGTGAATTATATGGTGCTAAGATAAGAATAATTTAACTCAACAAATTGAGCCATTGATTTTTGATAACATAAATTGACATAGACCAAAATGAAATTATTTGATTAATTCAATAAATCATTCCATATAGGATTGCCAAAATGCATAACAACAATATTCAGTTGAAATGAAAGTCCATCACACCTAATTGACACAATGGTTTTTCCTTAGAAACCAAAGTTGGAAAACCAACTTCAAATGAGGACTTATTTTTTATTTTTGCAATCTATTATAGAATGCGGTTCTTAGCTCTTTATGTCTATTCCTTCCATGGCCAATAAAAAAAAACTTTTGAGACTAAAAACAATGGAATAGATAAAGGGAGTTCGGGAGAGGGGGTAATGGGAATGCCAATAGGCATGGCACTTCATTTCCCATTCCTCAACCACTTCTCTCCTATATTATTTTTCTATTTTATATAAATAATTGTTTTCTTCTCATTTTTTTCATATTCTAAGTTTACATATGCATTGTTTTACACAAATTGCTTAACCTTCATATAGTTAAATTAACTTGTAGTTATTAATTCTTACAACCATTCATTGGTTTGGATCAATCTTAGATCAATAAGTTACCTTGGGCACTTCACTTCATCTCATATTGATGTTTGTGGTTTGAGCCAATTGTAGATCAATAAGTACCTTGAGCACTTCACTTCATCTCATATTAATGTTTGTGCATGAGTAATGATGTAATATTTAATATCAATATATTAATGTATTGACACATGCAATTTTTTTTCAAAGTGTTGAATAGTGGTAGATAAACCACTTTCATTAATTATTAGAGCTTTGGTGGAAACCTTTGCATGATGAGTCAAGATCCACTTTGCCCCTCCTAGTAGTTGTAATGGGGTGGTTCCATTGAGATGTTATAATGTTAAGAGTGAGATGGTCATGGATATATAATATAAACAATTTTTCACCATATCCTTGTCATTTTAGAGGATCCAAAACCTCCAAATATCTGTGATAGATGGTTTTCAAATAGTACAAATTCCATACAAGCATGGGTTGGGTGGGTGTCAAACAATAAGAATTCCATATGAGCATTGGTTGGGACCCAACCACAAAGGACAATGAAAAGCCCCCTTGCTTAGACATTATTGTCTAGAGCTTTACGTATCTCATTATAGGCCATGAGGTATCTTTGACCATTCTACTATGTTTATAATAGTTATGTGCTCTTAGGTGTTTTAGCTTAAGTTGTCTTTATTAGTCCCTGCCATCTAACAATGGCATGGGACTATAGTAATCGATTTGTAGCTTTTTAGCATTTCTTTAAGCTACTTATCCTGTTGAATAACCATTTTCTATTGCGACTATCCAAACTTTTTTAACAGTACTCCATTTCATGGTCTTATTTGGCCTCTTCTTGAGGCATGGAGGCAGAAAGCATAAGTTATATGATATTTTCACTTCACATTTACAAATTTAGCTTCAAAATAATGTCAGCATTAAATCCTAAGCATTTTATGTTAATCATATTTAGTATAATGGAAAACCATAGTATAATAGAGAATCACCACCACTGCATGTAGGGATGCCACCACCGCTTCCTGCCACGATTCTTAGGTGTCAACTCTCAGGTGTCATACAATATTATGTTCTTCTGTTTACATGACACCTCTTCTATTCTTATGTTTATAATTTCTAATTTCTATCAGGTTGTAGTTGTTCTAACACTGTGGGCTTTGGGCTTTGGGTGATCTCTGCTAAACTGATGCCCAAAAATGAATAACGATTCTTCTGTTCTTATGTTGTTCTTATGTTTATAATTGGTTGTAGTTGTTCTAACACTGTGCGCTATGGGTGATCTCTGATCTGTGCTGAATTGATCTCTACTGCACTATGGGTGATCTCTGATCTATGCTGAACTGATCTCTGCTGAACTGACGCTCAAAAATGAATAACGATAGACTGTTCAGCCTCAGTGCTCAGCCTGAGTTCATAGACTGCTTAGGCTCAGTTCTCAGCGCTTGTCCTTGTCCTTCAGCGAGAATGAAACAATAGAATGCAACAATAGGCACACCCACATCTTTTTGGAAAGTAGGTTGAAACATCTAGTCTCTTCAAGGATCTTCAAGGATTTTTGTTAGGTATTTTTCATTTTCTCTACAATTCTCCATAATCAATTTGTATCCTTGTAGCATCCACAACAATTTTAGCTCAATAAAGCCCAGGAATATGATGCAACAACAATTTTAGGTCAATTGCTGTGAGTAAAGTGCAGGAATATTGTTAGCATTCAGACAATATTTTTAGCATTTGGACAATATTTTCAGACTTCAAAGCTAGTTTCCGACTGAATTAGTATGAAAATGAATTTTAACAGCAGTAGCATAATTGTTTTGCTACAAAATTAAACATAAGAACTTTAAACTTGTTTTTCTACAGAATTACAGAATTAAATAGAAGCATTGATGCTACTTACTGTAGACGATGCAAGGCCAAACTAGATGCCTGTCAAGGTCGCCTGTGGGAACCGAGCAACTTCTTCCATCTCTAAATGATGCAAGGTCGAACTGGAAGCGAATAACAGAAACTGTTTATTGTGTATATCTTGTACAATGAAGCAAACGATAATATAATTAGCATATTTTTGGGTGAAACACACATTATGTTGGCTATCCATCTACTTGGGTTGTAGAATGTCCCTGTCAACACAAATATCATTCTGCCATTCTCTATTCACCAGAATGAAATGCAGATAGAATCAGCAGGCCAAATGCAATGCAGACAGAAGAATTTTAGACAATTCAGTTAGCCCCAATTATTACAAAACAGCCTTATTGTTTCAATACATAGCATCTTTATGCAACTAATTAGTCTAATAATGAGCATTTATTAGAAATTCAAAGATAAAACAGGTATACTAAATGGTACCAGTGCCACTACTCCAGTAAGAGCACTCAGCCTAAGGTAATGTAGTATTTTATTTTGTCTTTCTTGTCCATTAAGTTCTCCTAGTTTCTACTTCCGGGCTAGGAGATGAAATGAAATGGACCTAGGGCTGGGAGATGAAATGAAAAGGACCTAGACCTACTTGCTAGTTCAACCTTGCGACCTGAAGAGAGGCGGAGTCACGAAAAGATCTGGCTATGGCACGAAGAGCTTATGGATGAGTTCGTTGAAGTACAAGCAGAGCTTCACAAAGGAACAAGGCAACCGGTCAACTCTCTCCTAAAAAAACGTGTAATGTTACTCAATGACATTTGTCAAAATGCATGTCGAAATATCATCGTAGATTGAATGCACTTTATTTAGTAAGCTTAGAATGCACTCTAGAATCACTTTATTTAGTGGCATCCTTTACCCTTTAGGTTGAAATCATTTGTTTTTTTTTTTTTTTTGTGGCTCTAAAGCTTTGTCGGTCCCCATCTGAGCAGTAAGGCCATGGAAGACAATTTCTTAGTTGCAAGGCATCAAAAAATATCTTCAGTAGTAATCTTAACACTGCCTGTAGCAGCCTCTATCTCCTCCACGCACTCTTTCAAGCCTAAAATCTGCCTTTTAATTTGGCCTCTTCTTTCTGCTTCAGGGGTTCTTGTTGGCTAGCTATTTCTAACTTCTAAGTTGATCAGATGAGGGTGTTGTCTTAATCAGCAGAATTTCTGGTATTAGAAAGGTGTGAGGAATTTGTTGGCATTAGAAAGGTGATGATGAGAATAAAAGGATAGAAATGACTCTAAATTGAAGTTTTGAACCAATAGCTAACTTGTGGGAAAGTTAAGCATTGTGTGTAGAAGGCTCTATGCTTGTTCTATATGTTTTTGAGGTGTGACCTTGGGCCCTATGCTCTGTCAGTTGATTGATATACATTTACAATGACTGATCCTAACCTACATCAGGTTCTTTTTTATCTTGGCAGTGGTATTTTGAAGTCTGGTATCAAAACTGTGCATTGGCTTTTGCCTTTTGATGGCTTTCTTATTGATTGCGGCTCTACAAGCTTCGTTGCATATCACGCTCCTCTGTCCAATAGGTCCCAAAAAACATTCTTTTCCTCCTTAGTCATGGATTTCCTGCCGAGTCCCTGAATTAATAAATCAACATGCTCTGTTTCTTGTTATGGCTTGTCCCTATACAAGCATGAACTAGTACCCAATTAAAGAAACCCTTCAAAATTAGAGAGAGGCTTCTCAAAAAAATTATCAATAGGTTTTTTTACTATGGTACTCAAATCATAACTGACCTAGATATTCTCCTTATGAGGTAACAAACATGGTCACCATCCTTTTGCCCATGTAGCATCTGGAGTTTTAGTCACCATTGCAAGTGATGCAGTTTTTACTCCCATGGATGCAGTGAAGCAGAGGCTGCAGCTCATAAATAGCCCATATGGAGGAGTAATGGATTGCATCAAGAGGATTTTGAGGGAAGAGGGGTTTATAGCTTTTTATGCATCCTATAGAACTACAGTGGTAATGAATGCCCCTTTCATTGTTGTCCACTTTGCAACTTATGAAGCAGTGAAGAAAACTCTAAATAGAATTTCTCTTGAAAATGCAACCGAAGAGCACCTTCTTGTTCATATAGGTGCTGGTGGTGCACTGGAGCATTGGCAAGTGCTGTGACAACACCTCTTGATGTTGTAAAGGCTCGTTTACAGTGCCAGGTTGGTATCTCGTTCTGAGTCATTGTGCTGTCAATCTCATTAAGTAGACATTAATCAGAAATAATAACAAACAAGTGGTCTTGAAGTTTACTTATGAAGTTTATCAATTTTAATGTTGGGAATCATTCAAATGAGTCGTATGGTGAATGGCCTATAGGAATTAACCAAATTACTAAATAGTGAGAAACATAATTGCACATAGAGAAAGAAACATGCACTACGTAGCCCCCAGGAAGGGATGTGTCATGTTTTTATAGGTGGATAAGATCATGAGCCATTTGTTAATCAACATCATGAAAATTATATAATAATAAAATGAATTAGTGTAGGTTTATTTTACACTTGTTTTTTTGAAGTTTTCTCAATGTTCAATAGAAGCAGGATTGATAGGAATCTATTTTAATAAACTAAATTTTCAATCAAGGTTAAAAACCTATTTATCGAAAACAATCTTTTATATTTGAAAGAGTTATTGTTATGATATCATGGCAAAGAACTAGTAGAACTGCTATCTATTCTTTAATCAAGACTTGCTTGAACTTTTATGTTTATTAGAAATTGCTTCAGGCCTTCTCTAGTATGAAGGTATTAGAAAGGAGTGCTGGTGGTGTGGCTGGAGCATTAGCAAGTGCTGTGACAACACCTCTTGATGTTGTAAAGACTCGTTTGTAGTGCCAAGTTGGTATCTCGTTCTGAGTCATTATGTTGTCAATCTCATTAAGTAGAGATAATAAGAAACAAGTGGTCTTGAAGTTTACTTATGAAGTTTATCAATTTTAATGTTGGGAATCATTCAAATGAGCCGTATGGTGAATGGCCTATAGGAATTGACCAGATTACTAAATAGTGAGAAACATAATTGCACATAGAGAAGGAAACATGCACTACATAGGCCCCAGGAAGGGATGTGTCGTGTTTTTATAGGTGGGTAAGATCATGAACCATTTGTTAATCAACATCATGAAAATTATATAATAATAAAATGAATTAGCATAGGTTTATTTTACACTTATTTTGTTGAAGTTTTCTCAATGTTCAATAGAAGCAGGATTGATAGGAATCTATTTTAATAAACTAAATTTTCAATCAAGGTTAAAAACCTATTTATCAAAAACAATCTTTTAGATCTGGAAGAGTTATTGTTATGATATCATTGCTAAGAACTAGTAGAACTATTATATGTTCTTTAATCAAGACTTGCTTGAACTTTTATGTTTATTAGAAATTGCTTTAGGCCTTCCCTAGTATGAAGGCATTAGAAAGGAGTGCTGGTGGTGCGGCTGGAGCATTGGCAAGTGCTGTGACAACACCTCTTGATGTTGTAAAGACTCGTTTGCAGTGGTATCTCGTTCTAAGTCATTGTGTTGTCAATCTCATTAAGTAGACATTAATCATAAATAATAAGAAATAGGTGGTCTTGAAGTTTACTTATGAAGTTTATCAATTTTAATGTTGGGAATCATTCAAATGAGCCGTATGGTGAATGGCCTATAGGAATTGACCAGATTACTAAATAGTGAGAAACATAATTGCACATAGAGAAAGAAACATGCACTACACAGCCCCCAGGAAGGGATGCGTCGTGTTTTTATAGGTGGGTAAGATCATGAACCATTTGTTAATCAACATCATGAAAATTATATAATAATAAAATGAATTAGCGTAGGTTTATTTTACACTTGTTTTTTTGAAGTTTTCTCAGTGTTCAATAGAAGCAGGATTGATAGGAATCTATTTTAATAAACTAAATTTTCAATCAAGGTTAAAAACCTATTTATCAAAAACATCTTTTATATTTGAAAGAGTTATTGTTGTGATATCATTGCTAAGAACTAGTAGAACTGTTATATGTTCTTTAATCAAGACTTGCTTGAACTTTTATGTTTATTAGAAATTGCTTCAGGCCTTCTCTAGTATGGAGGCATTAGAAAGGAGTGGTGGTGGTGTGGCTGGAGCATTGGCAAGTGTTGTGACAACACCTCTTGATGTTGTAAAGACTCGTTTGCAATGCCAGGTTGGTATCTCGTTCTAAGTCATTGTGTTGTCAATCTCATTAAGTAGACATTAATCAAAAATAATAAGAAATAGGTGGTCTTGAAATTTACTTATGAAGTTTATCAATTTTAATGTTGGGAATCATTCAAATGAGTCGTATGGTGAATGGCCTATAGGAATTGACCAGATTACTAAATAGTGAGAAACATAATTGCACATAGAGAAAGAAACATGCACTACATAGCCCCCAGGAAGGGATGTGTCGTGTTTTTATAGGTGGGTAAGATCATGAACGATTTGTTAATCAACATCATGAAAATTATATAATAATAAAATAAATTAGCGTAGGTTTATTTTACACTTGTTTTTTTGAAGTTTTCTCAGTGTTCAATAGAAGCAGGATTGATAGGAATCTATTTTAATAAACTAAATTTTCAATCAAGGTTAAAAACCTATTTATCGAAAACAATCTTTAATATTTGAAAGAGTTATTGTTATGATGTCATGGCCAAGAACTAGTAGAACTATTATCTGTTCTTTAATCTAGTCTTGCTTGAAATTTTATGTTTATTAGAGATTGCTCCAGGCCTTCTCTAGTATGAAGGCATTAGAAAGGCGTGAGGAATTTGTTGGAATTAGAAAGGTGATGATGAGAATAAAAGGATAGCCTCTTCTTTCTGTTTCAGGGGTTCTTGCTGGCTAGCTATAACTTCTAAGCTGATCAGAATGAGGGTGTTGCCTTAATCAACAGAATGATCTGATTTACTTTAATAGGTTGCCTCACCCAGATTTAACCCACCTTGTATTTGCTGAAAGTGGTATATGCCTGGGTTTCTTCTCTAGACAAATCAACACAATTGGATATCAGATGGTTGGCTCAATTGGCAGTATTTATTGTTTCTGAAATTGATCATTAGGTGGCATGTACTGTTTCTGCTCCAGTGCTTGCTGTAGGTTCTATCCATCTCTGTGAGGTTTGATACTGATAGATGTCTTACATTAATGCATTGTATAAGTTGGATGATAGATTATTTAGTCTTTTCCATGCTAATTATTTTCTTGAATTATATTAAGATAAAGATAGAGGCTTATCCATTTTTCTCTTTAATTGAAGATGGATAATTGAGTCCTTATGGTGCATTTACATTAAATAATAGAACCAACAAAGATAATGGAGGTTTGAAGAGATTTGACTAGTTTGACAACTTTGAATGTGTAAATAGGTCCTCTACTCAAATACTATTAGTAGTTTAACTTTCTTCCATATAAATGACAAGATTACAAAGGAGGTTTACAAGCCCTCGTCTGCAAGATCAAATTATAAGGAAATTGTTGGCATTAGAAAGGCGTGAGGAATTTGTTGGCATTAGAAAGGTGATGATGAGAATAAAAGGATAGAAATGACTCTAAATTGAAGTTTTGAACCAATAGCTAACTTGTGGGAAAGTTAAGCATTATGTGTAGAAGGCTCTATGCTTGTTCTATATGTTTTTGAGGTGTGGGCTTGGGCCCTATGCTCTGTCAGTGGATTGATATACATTTAAAATGACTGATCCTAATATACAGCAGGTTCTTTTTTATCTTGGTAGTGGTATTTTGAAGTCCAGTATCAAAACTGTGCATTACCTTTTGCCTTTTGATGGCTTTCTTGTTGATTGTGGGTTGATATCTCCTGGTGATTAACATATTAGCTCAAATTTTTCGCTTCATAAGTTACATGTTTCTCTTTGAAAGCACAATGTTGTGTTGTTGAATTAGTTTTCCCAATTTTGAGTTGTGATTCAATACCTTTGTCAACCATCAATGTGAAGAAACCGTTAGCTCTGTACTTCTCCATCTAAGCCTATCCATGAGCACAATGTGCACAGTCACCTTTCTGTTGCACTCATCCCGCAACTACAAGCTTCGTTGCATATCACCCTCCTCTGTCCAATAGTACCCAAAACACATACTTTGCCTCCTCAGTCATGGATTCCTTGTCGAATCCCTGAATTAATAAATCAACATGCTCTGTTTCATGGCCTTCGAATGTGTACTGCTTGGTGCCAGTTACAACGTCCCATACATGCTCAAGTCACTGAACACAAAACACATACTCTGCCTCCTTAGTCATGGATTTCCTGCAGAGTCCCTGAATTAATAAATCAACATGCTCTATTTCTTGTTATAGCTTGTCCCTATACAAGCATGAACTAGTACCCAATTAAAGAAACCCTTCAAAATTAGAGAGAGGCTTCTCAAAAAAATTATCGATAGGTTTTTTTTATTATGGTACTTGGATCATAACTGACCTGGATATTCTCCTTATGATGAGGGAAGGCTGAATATACAGGAGCTTCATGGCCTTCGAATGTGTACTGCTTGGTGCCAGTTACAACATCCCATACATGCTCAAGTCACTGAACACTCCTGAGCTCAATCTATCACATCTGAAAATATCTATATGGTGACCTTTCAATAATAAATTGATATCACCCAGTGTAGGTCTCTTAGGTTGCCAGATACGCTACCTGATGGAAAGGCAAGTTGCCAGTGATCTCATTTATATACCAAAACCAAGAATTTCTGGCAGACCATAGTTGTTGGACCGTATTTACCGTATCCTAGAAAATTTTTTGTGCTTGAACTAGATATAATGTTCCACGTGTTTTATAGGTAGACAGATTAATATATACTAATTCAGGGGTTGTTGTCCTAGCTCTTTTCTCCAAATGTTGTTCACAAGCTTTGGAAATGGATGCGTAATGATCGCAATCCATCTGGCAAGGTACAGCTCTAAAAGTGTCCTAATGTACTATTTGTTTTCAGTTTTAGAATTCTGCATTTAATAAGCATTTGCAAGCATTTGAACGATGACAATTCATTTTCCAGGCTGCATCAATTACTACACCCTAACTGTGGCAGCCAACGAGTGAAATCCTTATGACAAATGATATGAGTGACACAAATCTAGAAGAAGCAGTCTCATGCACAGCAGTTTAATGCCTTTGCTTTAGCAGATGGGTAAACAACTAGTGGTTCTGTTTCAAATATTTTTTTCATGAACAACAAAGAAACCTTGCCCGGGTAGAACATTTTCTTGAGCAACTACCCCACTCAATGCAGGGACTCGCTGCCTCGCAGCTTGCCTTGTTTTTTTTAGAATTATGCCTCCATTTGTTCATGTTCGTGAGTATTACATTTGCAACTCATATCTTTTGTTGTACAGTAACATATCATATGTTATATTAATAGACAAAGGAAACTTCACTCTCAAAAAAATATTAAATTAGGCTTTAGATAATTGGCAAAATTATGCTATTAGTGTTTTTACATTGTCAATTCATTTTCCTGTGTATGAATTAACAATATGATAGGTATACAAGGGAATAAGGATAGCCAAAATCACATGATAGGTATACAAGGGAATAAGGATAGCCAAAATAATAATGATCACATGTGATCTAACAATTATATAATAATACATGGTGCAATATTTTTGGATGGAATTTTAGAAATTACAAACCACTTAAAAAGGGAATTTTATTTTTCATTTATTATAATAAAATTAATACAGATTTATTTGAATTTTAAGTGACTAATTATTTGAAAAATGTAAATGTTAGCGCATTTTTATTCTAAAAGGTTTAACTGCGTTTAATGTTTGTTAAATTTTAAATAATATATTGTAATTAATTATATTATTAATTTAAAGTTAAATAATAATAATATTAATATTGAAAATTTAATGTATTTTATGATTATATTTTTACCTAAGAGTTTGTATTTTTAGAAAAAAAAGAAAAAAAAATTCAAAATCTAAGATTTATAGATATTTAGTAGAAGTGAAAATGAGTTTTTTAATGTATTTTTATAGAGTAATTACATATGACATGGTTTTCTTTCAATAACAATGATAAATCAATCTACATTTGTGAATAACAACTAATTATAGTTATTTTTATTGTTAATTTGAAATTAAATTATGATAAATTTTCCACCGTTGAAAAAAATTACACGCCTTAGCATCATCCTACACCACAAAAGCATGCAAAATTAAATTAAATAAAAAGGTGGCAAATATTCAAAAGGGAGATAGCTTCGACGGCTAAACTGCAATTTATAATTTAATGTTTGATTACTACTGAAAACCACTTTAAGATAAGTTTGAGATGTACTTTTGAAAGTTGCTTGTTCTAAGTTTCCCTTCACACATTTTAATATTAGAGAGATATTTCAGCCTAAGCACCTTTCGGAATAAAGAAGGATGCTTTCAGGAGTATATTGCAAGATATACTTTGAGTGTGAAAAATACATATTCGAATTGGCATGATTTAATAAAGTGATGGTTTCTACGTACATGATATACGCCACTTGAAAGTGTATATTAACCCCATATTTAATATCTAAGATATATGTTCATAAATTAAATAAAATATTAAAAATATTATTTCCCTTCAATATATTATTAAGAATTCTTAACCAAGTGTTATTATAGACTTATGGGGGCAAGGGCGGATAAGACAAGGCCTTTTGCAGCTCCACTGATTGCATGCCATAACATTCCTATGTATTAATGAGCCTTTACCTCCTTAGGAGGGTGGTAGAGGTTCTCATGTATACATTTGTATTTGGCTTCATCATATGGATGGATTGAAGTTACAGCTATGTTTTTTCTTGAAAATTTGTTTTCATTTTTTTTTATGTTTTTACTGCTTTTTCCAATTGCTCTCTTCGTTTGCCATGACCTTCGATCACTGTGTAGTTTCTCAAGTGTGGGGTTTATTCCTTTCCCTTTGGCTGCGCTCCACCTTTGGTGCAATTTTCTAAAGGAGAGAGACTTGCTCCAAATCCTTTGTTGGTTTGGCCTTCCATGCACAATCTATTAGTAAAATATTTTCATCGCAAACTACTGTAGCTCCCAACTCAACTCTAGTTAAACCTTAATTGTATCTTACTACCTCTGATAATAACAACAATAATGCAGAAGAGAAAATTCATATATCCAAACATTTCTCTCAATATTATAATTAGGTTATGATCTCAATGTATTGTATGCCTTTCCTTTGCAAAAAGGAAATATAATCAACATAGTTAAGACAATGATCTTTTTTTAATTGAATTAATCCTTCAAGTTTCAAAATTAATAATGTATATTTCAAAATCAATAATACATATATATATATATAGTATTGCATTGTGCATAATTGTTGTTTGATCTTATCAAAATAATAATACTTTGTGGCTTCTCTCTTGAGTAACTATATGGTTTGGTGTGTTTATTTCATAATAGACCATCTACAATTTCAAATTAAATTATCAATAATTATTAGATAGATGGTAGAATTTTACCTCTATGGAATATGCTCGTATATTCATAATAGTATCAATATATAAAGGATTAAGATTGATCTCCAATCTAATTATGCTCTTTTAATTAATTTATCTCAAATTAATTAAGTAAAGAAACTTTCATATCAACATATGTCATATTGGGGATGTAGTATTGATAATCTATGGTATTGGCTCATAGTATTGTAACAAGAGTTATTTACAAAATAAGATTTTTCATGATAGAGTGGTAAATATCCATGATTAAGAATAATGTTACATGTTTTTCAAAGTTTATATATGTTTCTCTCATGTATGAACTCTTCTTATAAATATAAATTAATAATATAATAATTTAAAATAAAGTTATAATTTAGTTAATTTTTGTGATATTTTTTAGTATGAATAATGTGAGATGTATTATGGGATAAGTGTTTTGATGTTTATCACATATTGATGCATATCAATATTTACTAGTTATTTAATTTATATGACTGCACTAGTAAACCAATCTAGAACCATTTTAACCCCAGATCTATCAAGCGTCGAGAGAGATCAAATCTCTTGGGGTGCAAACCTCCTCTTTGAGTGGAAAACTTGAGTAAACGTTTGCACCTCGAGAGATTTGATTCATCTTGGCGCTTGATAGATCCAAGGTTAAGATGGATCTAGGATAGTTTCAATGGTGCACTATCATACAATTTGTTGAACATCTAATTATTCTAAATGTTTTAAATATGATAAATATGTCTCTGATTAATTTGGTTATTTTAGTTTTAAATTTGCTTAGTTACCTCAATTTTTTGGGATGATAGATTCTTAGCAACTTGAATGACCAATAATGATGAAATAAAAATTTTGAATGCAAAGTGACCATTGTAACAATGTTGAATGATAGAAAATGTGAATAATAATAATGTAGTCAATTACAAACAATCTTCATTGTGATTAATCTCAAACTAATTTTTTCTATTGTTCTTATTGTAATGCCTATTAGTTTTTCCATCTTTTCATATCGATCATATGAAAAGGGCAATTGAAATCATAGACCATTCAAATATTTAACTCGAACTATTGTAGTAAATGGCATACCTTGTCTCTCTTGCTCTCCAATATTAATAGTAGCTTTCTTCAAAGTGAATCATTGTGACTTATGGAGTGTTAAACCCCAAATGATTTTCAATGGTAGTTGTCTTCTATTACCTCGTTTTGAATGCAAAGTGACTAACAATGTTGAATGATGGAATATTGGAATAATAAGAATGTACCTAATTACAAATAGTTTATAGTTTTAGGAAGCAAACATTTCCGGTAAGTGAACATTCTATTTAGGATGAAAATTCAAGTATTTTATTTATGGTTGAATTACTGTAATACAAAAATCAATGCATGTCAACAATTATTTTTATGTGCTTACATTGAAATCAATACACACTATTAATCTATTACTTTGAAATTAATGTACATCATACATCTAGTTGCATCAAATCATAAATCAACATCTACATTGAAATCAATGCATCTAGTGCAAACAATCAAATAGGATTATGAATTCAAGTTCTATACTGAGATCAATGCATTTAGTGCAAGAAACCAAATAGTATTTGAAATCAACATCTACACTAAAATCAACGTATCTAGTGCAAGGATCAAATAGGAATAGAAATAAACATCTACACTGAAATCAATGCATCTATTTTAGTGAAAAACCAAAATATTCATGACTTTCTAGATCTAACTTATATATCTATATTTGTCTCTATGTGTCTCTTTCTCTTTCCCTCTTTATCCACCTTCCGTCTATGTGCCTATCTCCCTTCCTCTCCCCCTCCCTCTCTCCCCCATCTATCTCTTTCTCCACCTCTCCCTCCCTCTCTCTGTTACTATCTTCTTCCATCTCTCCTGTTGAAATCTATATCTATATCTCCCTCCATCTATCCTTACTTGTCTCTTTATCTCACTCCCCTAAACACATCTCTCTCTCTCTGTGTCTTCATATATATCTCTCCTCCTCCCTCATTCTCTTTGTCTCTCTATTCTTCCTTCTCTCCCCCCTCCATCTATATCTCTATCTCTCCTTCTTTGTCTCTCTATACTAGCCCGCAAACATACACTCTCTCTCTTCATATCTATCTATATATCTCTCTTCCCCTTCTCTTTCCATATCTATCTCTCTTCCTTGCTCCCTCTCTCTGTCTCTCTCTTCTTCCCTCTATCCCCCCTGCATTTATATCTCTATCTCTCTTTGTCTCTCCTTCTTCATTGTGATCAATGTCAAACTATTTTGAGTCTATTGTTCTTATTATGACACCTATTATTTTTGCCATCTTTTCATATTGATCATATGAAAATGGAATTGAAATTCATAGAGCATTCAAATATTTAACTCAAACTATTGTAGTAAATGTCATACCTTGTCTCTCTTGCCCTCCAATATTAATAGTAACTTTCCCCAAAGTCAATCATGAATTGTTACTTATGGAGTGTTAAACCCCCAGTAATTTTCAATGGTAATTGTTTTCTATTACCTCGTTTGAATACAAAGTGACTAACAATGTTGAATGATGGAATATAGGAATAATAAAAATGTAGCCAATTACAAATAGTTTACAGTTTTAGGAAGCAAACCTTGCAGGTAAGTGAACATTTTGTTTAGGATGAAAATTAACGTATTTTATTTGTGGTTGAATTACTATAACACATTATTCAATGCACGTCATCAATCATTTTTATGTGCTTACATTGAAATCAATACACACTATAAATCTAATTACTTTGAAATCAATGTACATCATACATATAGTTGCATCAAAACATAAATCAACATCTACACTGAAATCAATGCATCAAGTACAAACAATCAAATAGGATTAGAAATAAACATCTGTACTAAAATCAATTAATTTAGTGCAAGCAATGAAATAGGATTAAAAATCAATGTCTACACTAAAATCATGCATCTAGTGCAAGAATCAAATAGGAATAGAAATAAACATCTACACTGAAATCGATGCATATAGTGAAAGCAATCAAATAGGATTAGAAATTAACCAATACATTGAAATGAATGCATCTATTTTAATGAAAAAATAAAATATTCATGACTTTCTAGATCTTAGACTTCTATATTTGTATTTGTCTTTGTAGGTATCTTTCTCCTTCCCTCTCCCTCCACCCTCCATCTCCGTGTCTATGTCCCTCCCTCTCTCCATCTCTCTCTCCCCCATCTATCTCTTTATCCACCTTTCCCTCCTTCTCTCTATCACTCGCTTCTTCCATCTCTTCCATCGAAATCTATATTTTATATCTCCCTCCATCTCTCCTTATTTGTCTCTTTATCTCACCACCATAAACACATCTCTCTCTCTCTCTCTCTCTCTCTCTCTCTCTCTCTAT